>CAJNOQ010006415.1:0-13665 GCA_905250885.1 Didymodactylos carnosus
AGAACAAAAAAATTTTCACTGTTAAATAGGGCATTGTTTACACTATATATACCGCTATTCAAAACAGAAAATTTCGTACCTACGATTTTTTCAGAAAATGCCGCCTAAATGCCCACTGTGCGTAGACTAAAGTCAAGGAAACTGTATTTTTCCCGATGGACACTATACTAGACGAGACCAACGTTGTTTAATGCAGTGTCTCCATACTTTGGTAAAAATGTAGAGTAAAATTAACACTTAAAGCTAGATGTAGCACTTGCTCTCATCATGCTGGTTACTTATAGAGCTGCCCTACAGCATTTAGATTGGAGCTTTGAGCAGGATATTAGCAATGATTTGGTCATTGAGTCAATAAGAACGTCACAAAATAGTCACCGTATTGGGGGAAACCACTTTTGGGGGAAATTCTTCAAACAGAGTGTTAGGAAATAAAAAATATTTTGTTTCAAATGATCTTAATTCATTGATTTGAAATCACTAATAAAATAGAAAGTTTAAAATAACAAGAGGAAATGTCGGACTTGGTCGTCGCAAATCAAATGTAGTTGCAACAATCGAACAAAATGCAAGAATTGTTATCGCGTGTCGAGTGATAAATTCGTCAATATTTCTGAAAGGTTATTCTGGAATCATTCGTTACTTTAGTACATCATATTGTACCTGAGATCGGATGGACGTATCTTTTGATTTACATTGGGTTTATTTGTTTTCTATATACTAGAGGTCTAGCAGTTAAAAAGAATACGATTGATTCTCATTCATTCTATTCTCATTCTCATTGTTTTTTCTTTATCTATGACTCATTTTTACATTATAGCAAAAGAAAATCTATGAAATCGTTTCGTAAAAATGAGTCATAGATAGAGAAAAACAATGAGAATGAGAATCAATTGCATTCTTTTTAACTGGTAGAACTCTACTATCTTGTATCAAGTTTGAGAAAGAGAAGAACTACAAAAAACATGATTGATCAACTTTGTTGCGTTTGGCTCTCGACAGTTTCAATCTTGGTTTTTAATTTTAATCTGAAAAAATGTTTTTCTGTGCAGCTGTTATTCCGAGCAAAGAGATTGTAGCATGCAGCTTGATCAAGCTCTATGGAAACTTTATTTAGTATAAAATGTTTTCAATCACAGTATTGGTGCAATCAACTATCAAAATGTGATAGAAGATTTCTACATAAGAGAACAAAGAGATTATACCTATTAAACAGGAAAATCTACTAACTCTCACTGTGTAAGAGTCAATGCATTACTATTCTTGCCCATTTTGTTTTTCGTTAAATATTTGAAACTTCATTGTAAGAAGGTAGCAAATGTCTTTAGTTCTAATGTGAACTATGTTCTCTGCAATATAGTCTTCATCAATTCTAGTCAACGAACGTTTATTCTACTATAGTCAAAGTACGGAGAGTCTCAATTTTTAATTCGATTTATTTTAGGACTTTGCGTACTTTAATTGTAACAGAAAAATCGTTCGATAATGTAATAGACACATTTGTTTTAATTTATATTTTGTTTTTAATGATCATTTAATATGGCTAGAATATATAGTTTTAGTTTCAAAATCCGCTTTAAGTATTTCATATGATAATCATATCAATGATTAATGTATACAAACTCTTTCTAGTATTTCCTTCCTCTATTAGGTATTGACTTTGTTTATTCGATCGATTATTTGTTCCGACATATTGCCTAAGCAATCAGCAGAATAAAAGCTACACAAAATATCATATTGATTTCTATTTATTTATTTGATAAGATAAATATAAAAGTAAAAATGTTCGTTTTCAACCTTGATCGATGTCATTATCAACATTAGAAACAATTGAATTTGAATGACTAAAACGTAAGCATGTTCAAAAATTGTATTGAAACATAATCTTTAATTTCTTACCATATGTGAGTAAAGATAATATTACTTATAGTCAAAATGGTTGTAAACAAATTCCATTCTGTTTCTTAATACAATCAAATAGAACGATGAATCAACAAAGATTAATTTTTTGTTTATAACTTCTTCGTTGTTTACACGTCCCAATGTATAGTGTCTTCTTTTTATGATATAATCATCGATGTCAGATATTTTCCCTTGCTTTGACGATAGTTTTTCGTTATACTCAAAAGAATTATGTAGATATATATACGTATACATATTTAATAGACGGAAACTATTTCTTTTTGCTATGCTTTAAATTTTTGGCTTGATGCTTTTGTTGAAAATGATAAGATTGACATAAGACTTTCTGAAATTTCATGCTGTGAATATCTTGATATTTTTTCGAGTTAAAGTCCTAAAGAGAGAAGAAAAATTTGCTTATTGAGATGACACGATCGGGATAGCTCCACTTATTCAATTTTATAGAAATTGGATGTAATTCTCTGATTTTTAACAGAACAAGAATTTTCTTCGTTCCTTTTAAACTATCTCGTACCTATCTGAATCGATTTACGTTATCACTGACTATAAATTGAGAGAAATCAGATATTGTCTATTTTTGATGTTTCATGAATCTCTCCGTGACATGATAATAAAAGTGAGACTTTAACACAATAAGGTGTTATATCCGTTTGTCTTAGATTGTTATCGCCTTCTCGTACTTTTCTACGTAGATGTCAGCATCGCTAAACCATAGTAAAACTCTATTGCCTCGTGGTCAATTGAATGAATCGATGAGCTCAACGAGTGCTAAGAAAGAATGGTAAGTAAAACCATAGATAAATATGAAAGGTCAATATTTCATGGTGACAAAAAAAAAAGAGAAAACAAAACACCTTAAAAGAAAAGAAAAAAATGAGTGGAAAAGAGACAAGCAGCTGTTCACTAAATGTCAAATCCAATTCAGTTTGTGATTATTGACAAGAGCAAAAAATAAACCATTAACTGAGAGTTATAATATATTTATAAAAAGTTTTGCTCATTGAAAAGACATATTAACCTATTTATAACATTTTTATTCTCATTGTAATAATCTGTATCACACATTACAGAGCACTAAAGAGAGAGAGAGAAAGAGAGAGAGAGAGAGCCTAACGTAGAGGATATAGTCAATCGAACAATATTGATTGATAGTGTGTATTTTTCGTTTAGTTTTATATGTGTGTGTAGTGTGCTTTAATCATTTTGTGCATGTAACTTGTACTCTGTTTTGTTTTATGAATTAAGATAAAATCCATATGCTTTATAGATTACGTTTACATTAGATAGTCAATTAGATGAGAATATTTCAGTCGATAGAGAGAGAGATTTTAAGATTTATTTATTCATTATATAAATATTCATTTTTGAGCAACATAGTTTCTCTTAATATTAATATTGAGAAATCATGTTAAGATTTTTATCCTGACGTATACCTTTTTTTTTTTTATACCTTGATGAAAAAAGTGAGAGGTTTAATATTAGAAACAATTATTCTTTTACCATTCGGTATATTAGTTATTGATTTTATCTTTTATTTTTCTAATAAATGATTATTTTGACTTACTCACACGTATAAATAATGTGTTATTATTGCTAAGCCTGCTGCTTTTTCTATTATCATTCTTCTTTACATATTAATAAAATACCGTCATTGTCTTTGCTTTCTCTTCTCATCACTATGCGCATTTTTTTTTTTGTTGTTTTTTAATGATTGCTTCATAGTTGATGTACGTACGTATCATTGTTCTTTAGTTTATGTTTATGTGCATATGTGACGACGTTGAATATAATTATGTTTGTAGTTTTAATCTGCCTACATCTCAAGCTTTGCTTTGCATGTATGTGTGTATATGTGTTAAAAATGCAATCATTGTCCTTCATCTACTCTCATTCATGTTGATTTCATTCAAGAATAAATTTTTTTTTCACCCATCTATTATTAAAATGTGGTTAAAATATTTCATTCAAAACCGTACAACAATAATATCGGTTTTATTATTTTCAAGTACACTAACTATTACTATTTTTCTTCTTTCACAACAACAGCAACATCGACAACGACATCAAACAGCATGTTTTATAAATGAAACGTCTGATATTGGTACGAACAATATTTGTTGTAATAATTTTAATAATTACGATAAATTAATTTCATTACGACTAGTTCAATTTATTATGTCATTATTGTTTGATTCATTTAATTCTTCATCATCATCGGCTTCTTATTTTTCATCATTTAGTCAAGAACAATATTGTTCGAATAATAATTTAGAGATTATACGTAATCAAAATTATTATTCATCGTTAATAAATAATACATTTTTATGTTTCATTTGTATTTATGCTGTTAGCTCAGTTATATTCAGTTTTAAAACAATTAAAGATATTAACCATCAACGAAAAGATATAGTACTAAAAGTAAACAATATTAGATCGAAATGGAATGAATTATTATTAATAAAAGATAAATTAAATTTCATCGAACAACATCATCTCCATCAACAACAACAACAATCAAATGAATAGACAAGTAAGTGTGAGTAAATAACTTTTGAAAGAATATGCTCACAGTGACTCTAATTCAAATTGTGGCGTTTCTGAAGAACGTGGTGTCTATCCTTTTTTTTCTACAGAAGAAAAACGTCTGTAGTATGCAAGAAAAAAAGTACGAGAGATCGTCCTACACAGATCTGCAAGGTACAACGAGGCAAACCATTGAAACGACTGCAATAAGTCTGTCCAACTTTTGAACATCGACAGGCATGTCAGTGTATGTTGACCTAAAAAATGTGGTATGGTGCCTGATTAGCTTGCTCATAGCGATGCCTCTGACTGTCAATAAACGATGTCGTATGTCTCTCGCAGAGGTATAACAAAAGAATAGAATAGTGGATCCTTGAGTATGCAAGTATTCAATATTCTATTATGTAATATGTGTAGAGTTAAATCGATGTTGTCTGAACTCTTAGTGTCTAGCCTGTTAGAACCTCACCTAAAGGCTCCATGGGCGTGCCTGTATATGATGATCAGACAGGTCATCCCTTTGTTTTTAAATTCTCGAGTGCACAAGAATGTGGATGTGTATTCATCGAGAAAAATATTTTCTGTATTATTGTAAGGTAGTTAAAAGAAAAAGGTGAATAAAAAAGGGAATCCGTTGATAGATATATGCAAGTTTGCTGCTCAAAATGAAAGGATCTATAGGCTTTTGTAGAACTATCATGTGAATGTTACGGCAGATATACGTAGACTTGCTGAATGCTTGTTTAACACACATTCTTTTCTTATAATGTGGTTTTTCGAATGCAGTCGTAGGATTTTCTTTTGGTTTTAGGAGTAGATCGAATTGTTTTAAAAATGTTGGTTAATTAATAATTTACCACTAATATTCTTTTTTAAATCGAGTTAATCGAAAGCTTGATTTTCTTATGTTAAATTGGCAAGGTTCTATTCTCTGTGATAAGTCTTAAACCAAAGAAACTGTTTTCATAGATGATCTTCCGGTTAACGAAAAGTTTTTTTGTTGTATTTTATGTTTTCTTATTGATATATATATCTATACATATGTAAACGAAATTATATTTATTTTTTTATTGTTATTTGTTATTTTTGGTCTATGGTGAAACATTGAGAAGCTAGTAAAGTGTTTTCTTTCTTCTTCTGATACAATACGAAGTTGCTACGAAACATAGTTTTTTTCATTGTCTTCGGTTATTTGTTTACTTTTTACTCTTTAAAAAAAAAAAAATAGATAAAATGTTTTTGTACATAATCTAAGCATTTGGAATAGACACATGAAAAGGCTTAGAAAATAAACAAGAAAATAAGTCGTGTTTGCGAACATAAATAAGATGTAGCTGGAAGAAATACTGATCGAAAATCATTAGTATAATAGAACTCTCCGGTTAACAATATTAAAAACATGAATTTCTAACTGATTGTGAAAGTGACTTTTTGATCATCTTCAAGTTACATGGACAAAACAATTTTCTTTCAATATCTGGAATAAAATTTAACAATCTATTTTTATATTGTCAGTCATAATCAAAATTTGTCTTTTTGTGTACAGTAGCTTTTTGGTATTGATAATTTAACTGTACACACATAGACTACAAAACCAAAACAAATACATACATATGTTTCCTGCTGTTTTTTTATCCAAAAACTTGCATATTAACACAAATTGATGTTGATTATTAAGAAACTTGGGTACCCTGTGGGACTTCTGGTTAGAAGCTAATTAATTCTATATATAAACTATTATCTGTTGTTTCCTCTCGTAAAAAAATAATTACTTATGATCTGTGAATGATACAGATACAACTTTTGGAAATGTTTGTCATGCTGATAATCGATCCTTTTCAAAGACTAAAATAACATCAGTTAATTTTAACGCCCCCTTCCCATCAAAAGAGTCAATTTTCGTCAAACATATTGATTTTATAATTTGAATAGTCCAAAGTGTTTATTTTAAGAATTTGTATCACTTTTTGCCCTAAATATAGATTTTCATGGTTTCTGTGAAAGCTTTTTGGAAATGTTGAAAAATAAAATAATTGAATTCTAGTCTTTTCTACGATACTTATGTAATTAAATTATTTACGTCTAAACGTCATATTCCCTGGTAGACTCTCTTTGATTAATACATTTGTAAATTGTGACGATACTCTTATTTTGTTTCTTTCAAAACTACTGCGTAAATATATCTCTTACATCACAATAAAATATTGAATCCTACAACAAATATTCATTATTTGTTGATTTAGGTTTTCCTTTGTTTTTGTCTGTCTCTTTTTCTATACTCCTTTTTACACTTAAAAATTCAATTACACACAACTTGTAATAAGTTCTTTCTCGATTTGTTGTTTATTAAACAAACGTTTAGATTACGTTTGTAAAAGATATTTGTTTCATATTTCATTGTTTAATGGAATAGTTTGATCTTAAAAAGACCTTGTTAAAAAGTGTCAGGTATTACACAAGATATTTTGTTCAAACTCTCTTTACAAAGAAAATAGAAAAAAAAGAAGAGTTTTAAGAGCAAAACGTTTTGTAGAATTTCTCACTGTATCAAAAGATGACATTTTAATATCGTATAAAGACTATATCCTCATTTGATTAAAATTTTTCTTTGTTTTGGACGCACTGAACTGATTACCTTTTGATGTTCAAAAATTTCCATCCACATCCGTACAATAAGGATGTACACTTGAAAAGTTCTTTAATTTGAAATTAATTAGTTTTTGTCGGAAATTGTAAAGGACGTTTATGTTTTTTAACAGAAATATAACAAATTGACATGCGTAAAACACTCACATGGGCTACTCTCAAATAGAAAATAAACTTTTTCAAATACAAATGGCATTTAATATAAGCTTTATTCTGTTTGAATATATTCCATTATAGTATTCTAAATTAAAACTATTGAAAAACACAAAAAATCAATTGTGTACGAATACAGGTTCGAACATATGAACTTAGCTTTGCAATTAAATGGCATTTAATTATAAATAATAACAGTTGACTACTATTCATTTCAAAATGGAAGAAAATTGAATGTTTTTCGAATAACGTTGCATAGATGAAAGATTAAGATTTGTGTTTTTCGACTTTCTCTAGTCAGGGCATGAATAATCCTCGAATGGAAGCAGAAATTAGTGAACGGTCTACATCTCGTGACAATATTTGTTTTAGGATAAAAGTGAAAATATCTGATCATCATATCACATTTTAGACCATTGCTGTAGAATAATAAAACAGTCATATACATCAAAATTAACTAGTGGAAGAAAGAACTTTCAGAAGAAGTCGAAGTATTATTGACTTATGCGTGGTAAAACAAATACTGAAAAGATTCTTTCTTTAATGATAAATTTTCTAGTGATTTAACTTAAAAAATGCACCCTTTTTTCAATTTTTAACAATATTATCATGTAAGTTGAGATAAGTAGATGTTGTCCGAAAGTTTCAAGTGATTTGACTTGATTTTTTGATTAAAAGTTATATATTTCATGGTTCAACATAAAGGTTATCGAAACAAATATTCATTTTTATCATAAAACAAATATTCTCGCACAATATGTACTTGTCGATAACTTCTGTTTTCATTCATTTTAGACGGACATATATATATATATATTAGTATAAAAGAAAGTAAAATACCGATTATATCTTAATGTCACATCTATAAAACGTTATTAAAAGATATGCACTTCTCTTCCGTTTTGAAATGGATAGAAGTTAATCTTTTTCTTTGAATTTGATTGTTCACAATTTGAATAAAAAATAATAGTTTCTTTTAACGTATAACAAAGGTTAAGATACACACACAGATGAGTTTTGAACTGTATGCATATATATATATATATAGTGATATAAATTGTTTGCAATGTCTTCAATAATTGTCGTTCTCTCTTACTTATTCTCCGCTAAATTCGTCATCACACTTGTTATAAGAATGATAAATAGTTTCTATCCATGAATATTGTAAACGATCTTCTTCTTCTTTTTTTTTGTTACCACAGACTATTCTTAGATAATCCATTTCTTTCTCATTTAGGCCCGATAGACAAAAATATCACTATTTCAAATGTTAATATCATCATTTAATAGTTTAATTTTTGATGTTGGGCTAAAACATTTTCCGTGAGAGACAATTAGATGATTACATTTTTTTAGTCACATCGCAATTACATGTTGTCTCTCTTCCATTTTTACTAATAAAATTAATCATAAATAGGATCAGCAAATAGAATTTTGATTATTTTTCTCTTACATCGCATAGGATTAAGATAGAAGAATTCAAAAAATAGAATAAACAGCACGTACTGTAAAAAGGAAAAAACATTATTTTTAAGATTCTTTTACAGATGGGATTAAGTAATACGGATCAAACTACGAGCCATATTTAATTAAATATAAAAATTATTTCTAATTTAATAATTGTTGTATATAACAAATTTAGTCTTTACATTAAGATTTTTTTTTCCTATGATCCAACGAACAAGATATTTGTCTGATACTAATTGAATTTCATGTGTTTTATTGCGCAACAATTTGGTCAATAATTATTCTATGTATGTGTAAGAACCTAAAGAATCGTCAGTTTTTGGCAAAATAAAACAAATAATTATTCTATGTATAATTTTTTAAACCTGTCTCGAAACATGTGACTTGATAAATAATAGAATATAAAGTTAACACTATGTGTAATTAATAAGGGTACAAGCGAAAAATAATTCATTGCTTGCCAAAATTCTCTTGTACGATTGTCATTTGTATTACTTTCAATCATAATAGTTGATATACAATTTGGTAATGTACAAAAAATAAACGAAATACTAATAGCTAATAGGCTGATAGTTATTTGAAGTTGCATACACATTTTAGCTGACGATGTTGATGATTGCGCATTCAAAGGTGCCTTAAAATGAGTAGCACTACCTCGAGATTCTAAACTAGAACGATAACATATAGCTGACGATAATGTTGGTGATGATGGTAGTGATACTGGTAATGATGGTAATTGAGAGGATAGTTGTTTTGAGGAAAATGATTTACTATGATCAATGTCTATGGTAGATCTTATTGAATTATCGTCAACCGAAATAGTTGCCGATTTTTGACTTTGTTCAATGTCATTTAATATTAATTTATTTGATGTAAGTGCTGAAAGTTCCCAGTCATCTATAAAAATAAAAAAAAGGAAAAGAAAATAGGATATGATTTTCTAACAACATATTGCCTTTAGTAAGTAGCATGACATATTTACCATTGGTATCTGTTGTTTTATTAACAAATTCTTTCTTTCTCTTCATCAACACGTTTATTTCATGTGGACGTGTGTGATTATCAATTTTCATTGCTCTTGATGAATATCGTTTAAATGATAGAAAATGTTTTGTTTCACTATCTTTGTCAGTATGAATTGGAGATGGTATAAATACTTGATCAAACATTGATGATATATGTGTAGCTGTAACTGGTGCCTTTGTTAATGGATGTTCACAAGATAATGTTTTATGACTTAATATTTTTGAATATTTTCGACGAAATTTTGCTTTTGTTTTACAAACACCAATTGATATAAATAAATTACAAACAGTTATAATAGAAAATGGAATAATTGAATAGGATAATAGATAAACAACTTTTAAACGATAATAAATAGTTCGATACCATAATGGTTCTGGTACACAAAAACCTTTTATATCAATGTTATAACCAATTAAATAATGACTATTAACTACTGACATTATGATAATAACAACAATACAAACAATAAATGAAATATGTGGTGAACAATTATATCGATATAATGAAAAAAATGATGTTGCTAATAGTCGATCGATTGATAAACATGCTAAAAGTCCAGCTGATATTTGACAGGATAAATAATTAAGAAATACAATTAATTTACAAAGGATAATACCCTTATTTAATATATAGATTTCAAATGTTATTAAAAAAATTAATGGAGCTGTTACCATAACATAAATTGTGTCAAAAATAGCAATCCATATAAAATAATATTTTGATGAACTTTTTTCATATTCTTTACTTTGAAATACTCGAATACATAATAGATTTGCTATTGGACATAATAATATAAGAATGGGACAGGCAATACGTATTGGCCATAGTGCTATAATAATCAATGATGATGATGATGAAGATATTGTTAATGATGAATTTTCAACTGTTATATTTTCAATATATCCCATTTTTTACCTAAATAGAAAAGATATAACGATATGTCTATAACTTCTACGCCTATCTTTTTATATATTTTTTTCAAGAAAAAAAGTCAACTAATTCAACTATAATAAAAATAATATTTCAAGAATGAATAATGATTAAATTACCTCATTTTGTCAACTTTTTAACATTGAACTAGGCATTCATGCCTAACCTATGTAACTCTAGGGATCAAGGAAAATGTATTTTCTCATTTTTTATGCCCTTTTAAATACATAGATATCTAATATTTGATATAAACTTTATTCTTTCAGAATACAAACGGAATACAAAATATTCCATTATAGTATTCTAAATTAAAACTATCGAAAAACACAAAATCAATTTTGTACGAATAAAGATTTCAAACATGTGAACTTAGCTTTGTAGTAAACTACTACAAAACTAAATTCACTGTTCTATATCTATATTTCTGTACAACGATTGAAGTTGTGTAATCAACTCGATGTATAATTTAATATTTAAAAAAATATAAAAAATAAATAAATTATATTAAAGACTATTCATTACATATATAATTTAAACAACTTGATGTCAATAGTATCCTACATTCTGCGTCATATACAAGGACTAATTTCTTCTCAAAAATAGGCTAATGATATCTACATAGTCAACATTTAATATTAACATTGAATGTTTCATTATAATGATTTTTATTTTACTTTTCTTTTATAATATATTACTTTTTATCATAGGGAGTTAATTATGTATGACATTAAAAAGCTCTCTTAATTTCAAAAAGTTATTGTGAATGAGAAACATTGGTTCATACAACAAAACACTTCTAAAACTTAAGAAGAAAACACTAAATCTTCATCGGATGTACTAAAAGAGTATAAAAAGTGCTTGAATTAGAACTGTTTATAACTCGAATTAAAAATTTTAATTTTATCGATTTAATAAAAATAATTTTAAAATAATTATTGTTTCAACAGTTTTGACTCAACTGAGATACATATTTTATAAAATATGGACTTCACCAATTTTCACAATTGAAATATAATTTTGACACATGGATTGAAATGTGCTAGTGTACAGTGTACTAAGGTCTATTATTCAATAATAAATGAAATGGAATTAGGTCGTCTATGATGTATCTCTATTAACTATGTGAGAAATTATTCCCATATTACATAGTCAATTATTACCATGTATTAAATTATTATCAGTTGAATTTTTGTCTAAAAATCGAATTGCATCATTTCCGAGTGTATCACAAAAATATAAAAATGATTGATGTTATTTTTAAAAGTGGAGGAACTACAATTGTCAATACTATTTAAACAAGAACAATTATTAACTGTATAAACTCATCTGTCACTTCCATTTTTATTCGTACGTTGGTAACGAAAAAGATTTTCTTAATACAATATGTCAGGAGCATAGCAATAGATCTTACGATACACCTTATGCAGTATATTAACGATCTATCTTACGATAGATCGTTAGTACACTGCACACTAGCTTATTTCAATACACGCGTCAAAAATATATCTCAGTTGAGAAACGAATATTAGTTTCTCAACTGAGAAACCATACTTGATTAAACTATGAATTGTATCTCAGTTGAGATGTGACGATTTCAATATTTCAATTTGTTTAGTAGATAGAAATCTCAAGAAACAATCTTTACAATCTGATAATTTAAAGGTTATCTATTCAATGGGTAACGAGAAAACTAATAAAATAAATCTATAATCTTACTCAAGTGAAATAAATGAATCTTAGTTTAGCATTCTTGTAGGATTAATAAAAGACGTATAATTGGCTTCAATAACTAAATATTCCTTTTAAAGAGATAAAAAGTTATTAAAAGATTATGAATAAAATAAAGTAGAAAGACAAGACTATCTAAAACAGCTATAGTACTTTGAAGAATATCAATGCGATACATAGAATTTTAGTACACTTTGTATTAATTCTAACTCTCAATCAATCAGAGCTAAAAAATGAAATTATTCATAAAATTAGTTCAATATTTCTTACACTTTTCTTTATGTAATTATGAGCACTCATTCTAATTTTCTATTAATCCGGGAAACAAAAATCGGTAAACGAAAATCGTAGGGTAAGTGATCAACAAGAAAACAAAAAAGGTTTTATAAATTTATGATCTACATCCTGATTAATCCAATTGCGCAGCAGAAATATTTTTGACGTAAACTTCTACTAAGGCAAAAGAAAAGAAAGAGTTGAACATAAATAGGCAGAATATTTTTTTTTCGCACAAAATGATGACAAAAATTGTAACAAAAAGTAGAAAAATCTATGAGAGATTCACCTGCTCCTCTTCTAATAGGAATCACGAATCATGATGGCTCTTTCTACAGATGACATCATTACACATTACGCCTGATAAATGTATAAAACGGTTCGAGTATGAAAATTCTAGAAATTTTATGCCATATAACATAACGCAATGACAGAATCAACATACCTACATAACCAAAAATCTCACCTTTCAACAAAATTCTAATAACAATTTATGAAATTATACCAAAATCAGGCACCTTGACTAGAGATCTGCAATCTGATTCAAGTTGAGAGACGTATCAAATTCAGATTTGCACTGGGTTGATTAAAAAGAATATTTGTTTGTTGTTTTTAATGAAAAGATATTGTATAGTAAATAAAAAAATTACGAGATCAAAAAGATACTACAACATGTTGTAGTATCTTGTAGAAAAAATCGTCTAAAAAATATGAGTGTTCATTTTTTGTGAAAATTTTTTCTAATTAAGTTCCGGTTATATTATCTCAATCAACGTAGATTTCTGAGTGAAACCTTCAAGGTTTCCATAACCAAAATAAGAGTTATTTTGAGAATAACTTAACAGATATAAGTATATATGGAAAAAAATGTCGATCAAATATTCAGGATAAAATCAGAAAAGATCTCGGAAAATTAGCAGAATGGATCTCGGAAGGAAATAAAGACAGAAAAGATCTCGGAAAAATGTCAATTAAGCATTTCTGCATAAAAGATCT
>CAJNOQ010006416.1:0-13660 GCA_905250885.1 Didymodactylos carnosus
CCAAGTGGCTAGAAATGTTCTCCTGTTCATTCTGCATCTAACCATGTATGTGTCGATGGAATTCAAGCAGGGGCCGATTTCATCAAGTAATCGCCCCCGTCCTTTCTACTATTAATTGATTTAAGCTATTTTTATTCATGAAAAAAACTATCCCGAAACACCAAAAGGGGAGATTCATTGTATCAGTGTTCGCAGAAAAGCAATTAAAAATTATCACATGTTAATAAAAAAGAAAAACGAAAAGATTAAAAAAAGAATTACATAAAAGTCTGTTGTCTGTCTGCGATATATGTCAGCAAATACATAAACAAAAAAAGAATGAACTCTCTACGACAAACCGCTATTAAAAATCTTGGAACACACTTCAGGTGTAACTCTTACATAGTGAAAACGTTGTATTAAACGCTGTATGAAATACTGAATTTTAGGACTTCTAGGATAATGCCTATAACTTTTTGATGCAAGGTCATAAAGAGTTGTGTGAGGTCTTATTTTGATCAGCAACGTGTGCTCTACAAATCTGTGTGTTCAGAAAAATTTTAATTTCATAAGTATCCAGGAAAAAACTGTTATTTGAAGACCCGATTTTTCGAGGTTCTTAAAAAGCTTCCTCAAAATCCCCGAAAACCACAGATTCTGGAAGTAGACACTTCAGGCTATCTTTCCATATGCGTATTCCAAAAGCCGCTTTTTGACCAAAAATCACCATTTCTGAGGGGACGAGGTTAAAATAAGTTCGATAATTGTGATCCCTTTAACTGCGTAAGGTTTTTAATTGAAAAAAGAAAAATATTCAACTTAAGCATCGTCAATTACCGATATTCCACACTTTCGATGGAAAAGGGAAGAAATCAACTGGCTACTTTCCTTCTTAAGTAGACTTGTGACTTTGAAGTTCAATCGTAGTACAGGGTGTAAGAAAATGGACGTAAAAATAAAAGATCTCGGAAAATTAGCAGAATGGATCTCGAAAGGAAATAAAGACAGGAAAGATCTCGGAAAATATTGCTTATTTTTTTATTCTGCAAAAACGATCTTGGAAAAATAAATTTATCTATTTCTGCAGAAAAGATCTTGGAATAATTAATTAATAAATAGCAAAAGCTCTTACACCAGTATATTATACCTTCCAATATTTTCCTGCCATTAGTACAACGTTGTATCGAACAGGCGATGGAAGACGACTTGTTAGAGTGCGTATATGATAGGTATATGCGAATAGACTTGATACCATCTTAACTTTCTTTTACTTTCAGCTGAAACTGACATAGTGGGTACTTGCGGGATTCTGAACATTTATATGTAATCGATGTGCCGGTGTTAAATGATTCCTTTCGATAAACACAAACATATTGATCTTTAATGAAATCTGATAAATCGCTTTCATTGTCGAATAAGAGCACTTCATTCCACGTACGACGTAACATTTTTAAGTTTACAGTTAGAATGACGTTGAAAATGTTATGACTTCGTAATATTGTGCTTTATGCACATATTTTCCTTCTCGACTATTCATTATTCCAAGATCTTTTCTGCATAAATAGATAAATTTATTTTTCCAAGGGCTGTTTTGCAGAAAAGCTTAATTTACATTTTCCCGAGATTTTTTGTCTTTATTTCCTTCCGAGATCTTTTCTGATTTTATCCTACCAAAATTATAGCATCCTCTATTGAGATTCGATAAAAGGAAATATTTTGCTAATCGAGACAGCTTTTATTCTTGATTGACTGTAATAGCTACAGATCTATGCTGATAGTCTATTATTTACTATATCGGTTTCGATTTGACTCATTCTCATTAAAAAGCAAACGCTGTTCCACAATTATAGCATTCTTTTTTAACAAAAATGAATTTAACCATGGAAACGAAACTTTGATGGACCGATATCTCGAAGATCCGACTTAAGAGAGCGTCCGCGAGACCACCATCCTACTGCTCCTCTCAAAAATTTTAAATTTCAATTTTCTATTACCATTCGATAGACCTTAGTCTGAAACGTTTATGGTAAAAATATGAGATCTTTTGATGGAGTCTGTGAAGAGTTATGGGTCGAGCACTGACAACACCTTCGAAAAAGTGTATTTTTCGCGAAAATTCGGTGGTCTTCGTATTTTTCAATTTTTTCAGCAACAATTCGACGGTTTGGGGCGTGGCTGGTCTCAAAAGATAGAGAAAAGGATTTTCTACAAAACTGCTTAGAAGACTCCTTATTGCCGCATTTTATCCGGCCACCAAAAAATCAGCTCAACAGAAATTCGGTTTTGGAAATTTCACTTTTTTTTCTAGTATTTTGAAAAAAGTCTACTGAGATAACTCGACACCAAAATTCTGGATTCATTTTCAGAAAGCTCATCAAAACCTGCACCGATTCCTAAAAGAAAGCCTTTTCATTTTCTGTCCTGCAGGACTCAAAACTTCCCTTGCAGGACCTGCATCCTCTACTGGGCTTTCCTGCTCCTGCATATGCAGGACAAATGCCATGGAAAAGGTAAAGGTAAACTGTGGATTAACAATTTGCTCCGAATTCGTATTAGAAACACTGCAGACTAGAGTGAATGCGAATGAGATGTGCAACTGCTCAGTAGTTGAGATACAAGCTGGTTAGCTCAACTGGTGCAGCAGCCGATCGGTTTTCAGAAGAGGCGGGATCGTCGCTCGTCCTTGGACCATGATTCTTCCAGTTATTCTGTCTCTGTCGTGCTAGCTGAAGCGTGTCACTGTGCATTGTTTTATAGTGGTAAAATTTCTTACCCGCTGCAGCTGGTATTGAAGCGGATTTGTCCCGCTACAGCTAGCTGCACCCGCTAAATTTTACTCTTTTAGCTAGTTGCAGTCAATGGAGAAGCGGGCGGTTCTTCAGCAAGTGCAGCTAGCTTATTTCTTATGAAAATATCATGCTTGGGTACTTAATTCTCCTATTATCATCTTAAAAAATGTTGAGCCTTGGACAATCTAAATTTAAATATTTTTTCACATATATCACACTGATTTCAATCAGAATGACGATTTATTAATTAAAAATGTTTGTAAAAAGACCAGGATTCTGATAATGGGAACAATAGTATAACAAACAGAACTCATAATCATATGGTAAAACGAAAATCAAGATATTTTGATGCTTGGCATTGATGAAGATAAAAAAGAAGAGCTTTTTTCTGATATTAAAGTGTTATCAAAAAATGATTTTCAATCATTATCTCTAGTGCTTCAACCATTACGCAACAAAAATCAATCGCTAACTCCCGCAACATTATCAACAAGTCCCTCTTTAGTAACACAATGAACAGCAAGTAGTCTAGCACCAACTCTAAAAGAAGATAATGCAATTTTACCTGTGTTTCATCTAGTCAAAAACGAAGAAGACTAACAGATTTAAACTGGGGAGTAAATCAATTTGTTTTGGACAATAATATTTCTATTAATCAAACAATTAGTTATTTTTGTACTGCCTCTGGAAGTAACGCTGTAAGCAATCTTTCAACTAAAAAATCCTCTCATTGCTTTTTGAGATAAAATGTGTAGCATAAAAATTAACCTCAAAGAAACATCACAGGGCGGGAAGCGCAAAATGAGAGTGAATGAAAAGTAGTGATCTCAACTAAGAATGAGCCGTATTGGCACGTATTTTGCTGTGGTTGTTTTTTCAAGCTCAAGTCTTGTTGTTATTGGAAAACTATATGTTTATTGAATCAGTAATTAATATACTTTTGTAAGATGATAAAAAAGCAAGAAAAAGCAATTTGAAATCTAGTCTAATTGATATACGTTGTATTTTAAGAATTTGTTGTGGTTTATTGATATGTACATGAGCCCCTTGCGTTTCCTAAATCAAAGAAAAAAAAGATAACGCATTTTCTCAGCATACACTAAATATTTTCAAAAAACGATACGTACGTTTTCCCACAGGTATAAGGTTTATCATGAAGTAGAAAAGGACTTTTTATCTATCCACTGTAAAGACTACAAAGCAGTCCTCGTTTTAAGTGTTATACCGCTGTTCCAAGAATTTTCCTGTCATTTCAGCTTTAAACTTAATCAAATTCAGTTTTTGCTTGGAGTCATATGTTACTACAGTTTTGCATGAGGAAACAAAATCAAATAGTTTCGAATGATAAAATGAACAATAAAGACAAAAATTCACCTCATTTTTGAAAATTTTATTAAATTTTATCAAATTTTAAAATTCCACTTTTTTTAAAAACTGACCGTACCCCCGGGACTACAGGCTTAGTGAACCCTTTGATGTTTGCCACATCAGTTGACATACGAAAAAACCATGTGTCATATTAAAGCGACATATAAAAACTTTGACTTTTAAGTTTCACTTTCTTTTTCTGTAACATTGACTTCAAAAAACAATGGGGACATGATCAAGCTTACGTTTAACTGGATATTCACTTTAGTTTAACCTACATAGATAATAGGTGTTTTCAGTATTTTTCTTCTGTATTAGCAACAGCAGAAAACGAAAGAAAATAGACAAGAGCGTTTTCGGACTAATAGCTAGTATTTTTAGAAAAATTAATTCCATGAAAGGAAATAAAATGTAAGACAAATATCGTAACTGTGACCACTGTAGGTCGGATTTTGCCACTTTCAATACCAGTGATGGTATAGTATCGTGGACTGAAAATTTTATCATACGCTTATAATTATGCGTACTTGCTGTTGCGTTGTGTACGATTTATGGCTGCAAGAGTTCTCTCCGCAAAGGGAGTCATGATAGTTTGGCTTCTTATATCTTTGTAGCCGTCTGAATTTTCAAAAAAGAAAACTCATATTTGATATATCGGTTTTGATGTGTTACTTTGGATCTATAATTCCATTGTCAGTTGAGCTCGTTCCCTTGTAAGATCAACCAGCTACCACCGTATACTATCAAACTTATAAATCTTGAACTTTAATTTGCTTTGGTTTTTTCTCATCGAACCAACTGAGTTTAATATCTGGTGATTCTCTTATCGGTATACAACGAGCAGGAATCTCTTAGAAAAGCTTCCTAGTAAATTTTCGGTGACAGGAAGGTGTTTATACCGATATTCCGAAGGTTAAGCGTCTAAACTCCATTCTCTAAGGCTCATTAAATATAGAAACAGTTCTTCTACATGATCGAACTCATCAGAACCCAAATGGTAATCCCGACGTCTCGTGACACAAGGGGACAACTAAGAAGACATTAGATCTCTGATTCATTGCGTCGAATCATCGTTTTATGCGTTGTTTTGCGGGGAAAAATTTTGCAAGAACTTCTCATACATTTTTGCTTCTGTATAACACCGTATTTAACATTTATATCTAAGCAATCTTTATTTGTGGAAAACTTTTCTTTCGTACAAAATCATGGCGAACCTGTTTTTTCCTTCGTCACTAGGAACACGCTGTGTTTTATAAACCCGAATGTTTTTTTAACGTGTACTAGGAAATATTCTTTATCATCTTTTCTGTGTTACTAAATGAAATGGTTTTGTCCCAATAGTATATGATCACTAGTTGATACTCTGAAGCGAAATAAGCACTTTACGACCTTACTTATAACCCTGCATTTCCCATGCAGTGCTATTCTGATAATCTAGACGTGCATCTATACTTTTACTCATTTATTAGATTTCTAGTAATCTTTTCTAAAGTTTAATATCCCCTTCGACTTAACAACAGCATGCTTCAATCAATTTTATCATCCAGAAGATAATACAATCACATATTACCAATATTGAGCTTTTTAGAAAGCGAGTAAACAGCAGTTGGCGTTTTTAAACGCATGTACTCAACCCTATAGAATCCTTCATACCTTTACTGATCATACTGCTGAAACATCGTTAAAATCTTTTTTTTACGTAAATTTTAGTTCGAAAATTTTCAAAATGTTTCTCCTGTTTCTATACCTCATTCTTCGAACTTTGACCTCAAAACGGAAGTTAACCAGATTATTGTCCTCAATTCGTTTATAAGTTTTACTCAAGGCCATCGATAAGGTAAGGTTTACTCTACGTGAAAAAAATATTCACACTTGGAGACTATTAGTGAATGTAATGCAGTAAGGTACGTTTTCTAAAGAGATTTCTCTTTAATTCCTGCGTACTTATCATGGTGTTGACACAGACGTAGTAGACATACACTACGTCTCACATACAGGATCTGTATGCTATATCAAAAAGAAGATGCTTCTAATATAACATCCATATACACAAATCAGTTGTTCTATAATACTGAATTCTCTTTTTCATTACTATACACATCTTAGTGTTATCAAGTATTATCCATATATGTATGAAATCTTCCGTTGAGATCGCAACTACGAATTTGCATTCTCGACTTCTAAGAGATCACAGTAGAATAAAGGTAAAGGTCAGTGATAATACTAGTCACTTCTAATACGATTAGTCATCTTACAGAATAGTTTCTCTTAACTGAAGGATAAGGTTAAGCAAATTCGTAATCGGAGCGGTATTCATTTTTCCGATTTTATTGCACAGGTACGTACGGCGCGTCGAGCTAAATCTAACTATGTAAAATTTTTTCAAAAAAAGTTAGTTTTTGCCGTCGAAACAGGCAAAAAACTGAAAAACGAGAAGACCTTGAAAAAAGAGCGTGTTACAGGAAAATGCCTGCAGTTTTTTCACGTTCTGACGTACTGCTTTAAAAGTTTTTCCCCGAATCTACGTCAAAAACTGATTAAGGAGACGTTTTCTCGAATTTTTTTGAATGAGTTTCTTGACCCGAAAAATCGAGGCGAAGCCGGAAGAGAAAACCGGGCCGGCTGAGCGTAAAATTAATAAGGCTTTTTTAAAGTAACAGAATGCCGATATTTTTCGATGGAAATGTTCATTTAAAAATAGCCCTGGAAAATGTTACGTATACACGTTTTCCAATTCTTTTTCGTTTCTGTGCTAGAGCGTTTTTTCGAAACATACCGAACATCGGCCAGATGATGTCGCCTGCCTTGGCCAAAACTCGACTCAAAAGACAACATTTTTTGAGACAACATTCCTAGGGTTGAAAAACGATGAGGAATCCAACAGAAGTGGTTTCGAGAAGTTTTGGAGCAAGTCCTTAGATCCCACTGTCTTACGTGCCGTTTTTCTGGGTCTGTTAGCTGGTCATTGTCAAAAAGTTGAAGTCTTCTTACATTTTCTTGCTGTCCTAGCTACTGTTCTCAATAGCAAAGAGTAAAAAATACATCTCCCTGTAACAGGCTCCTTTTTTTAAGGTCTTTTCGTTTTTGCCTGTTTCGACGGCAAAAACTAACTTTTTTTGAAAAAATTTTACATGGTTAGATTTAGCTCGACGCGCCGCATCTACCTATGCAATAAAATCAGAAAAATAAATACCGCTCCGATTATGAATTTGCTTAACCTTAAAAGACTATAAAGAAGACGCTTTTCAAAAGTCTATCAGAGTTAGTATGAAACGACTATTTTTAGAACGCTGTGTTTTTTTAATTTTCTCATCGAATTTATTGTTGTCTTATCACAAGAATATGTTCAGCAACGAATATTGCAAAATGATAAAAAATCAAGTTTATGATCATGACGACCATGACGTTGATCAAGATCACCTAGACATAAAGTCAACAAAACTAACGTCCTATGGAATTGGACCTTGTATTGCCATAATATTATTATTGAGAGTAAACAATATAGACTACGTGGCATTGTACCATTGTAGTTTTACAGACAATTTTTAGTATTTTTACGTGACAATTTTATACAAGTTATTCAGCATAAATTCGACGAATTCTTTCGCAAGTCAACGCGTATTAATTATTCTATAAAAGACATTAATATACACGCCATAATTTTCATAGGTGGTGTGCATAACGCCAAAATTTATCACACATTCATTAAAAGTTTTCAATCGTTTCATAATGAACGTGAGAAATATGTACATCATCCACATCACATCATCCAACAATTGGCAATATTGCCTAAAGCAAAAGCAATAATATATGGACCAATCAATATAAACGAAACTGCAGAAGATGATAGAGGTTATAGATGCTGGTCATCCGTGGCTGTTTTGGTCAATCCTGAAAACAAGTCAATAGACTTTATATGTGAGCTAGAAAAAAAAAAACTACACAACGGTCAATTATCAGGCGAAGAATTCGTACTACTTAGCGGAAGAATAGAATATGATAACAAATATCTCCTAAACGTTCTAAAAAACACTGAATTACTAAAAAACTGTGAACTAGAACCATTAATATCAAACGTATTTCAAACTGAACCAATTTTTATGTAATATTTTGTAAGTTTCAAATCTTAATAAATAAAAAGTTGGCTATGACATGAACAAAACAAGTCTAATAGTTTGTTCTACATAAAAGGTCTCATACGTCATGGTAGCAGAAAACTTAAACTTTGAGACTAACGAGGAACAACAGAAATCACTGTAACTTTTTAATCGAGGATTTCTGAGAGGTGGACGGTATCTTATTTTAAGAAAATACTTTAGACTATTTGTTACAACATATAATTTTTCATGTGAAGTTCTTAAAAAGTGAAAGAATGTGAGAAGTCTTTGCAGAGTACAAAAGCTTGAAAAATTCCTGACTCGTAATTGAAATGACTTTTATTATAAAGAGTTTCCAACTTTCTAAGCAACGAAACATCTTCAAGTGATTATCACACATAGTTTTACAGCAGTATAAATGGTGAGTTTTCACCTACTCATTAATGCACTGAATGTTTGATGCTTTAATCATTTGATTAACGCCAGAATTTCAAATAATAACGTTCAATATGGATATAACAATTATCAATGCCAAAGTGTTCAGTTAGTAATCGTTTAAAAATCTGTGCGACATTATCAGTAATCACAAAATTATTATTCCATGTATAACATTGAATAAATGATAATAAACATCTTTTATATGATAATAAAACTTTCAGAATACTCTGAATAATTCTAATAGGAATTTTATTAGCAAACTGTAATGCTAATATTTTAATATTAGAAAAATACTGAAGAAATTCAACGAAATAATTCTTCTTCTCATCATCAATATCAGTGACTTCTAACCTATATAAATGCAATTCAATAATTCGTTTGAAAAAAATATTGTCGTTGTAGTCAAATGCTAGTTGCTCTTCCATAATTCGATATATACTAACATTGTCGATTTTTAAAATACAAACATTTGGTAACATGAGAGAAAAATGTTGTTTAAATAATTGTTCATATGATGTTAAATATTTACAAATAATTGTATTGACATTTTTAAGTACTACCGATGGCGATTTATTACTTAATCGACAATTGCTCATATAAAATTTTAAACATTTGACATCTTTAAACATACTTAATACTTTATCGTTTAATGGCCAATATAAATCGAATGCATGTGGTGTTCCAGTGGAACTAATTGAATTAAACTCAAATGTACAATCGATATCATTTGTTTGATAATTTGCAATACCATTTGAGATACAATCAATATCACGAAAAATACACGGTAGTGAATAAAGGTAAAAATCATTTTCATAAATGTCTGTATAACATATAATTTTTTGTTTTCGTTTTAATAACCAATAATCATTCTTAAACGAAGATATTATTAAATTATTTCGGTCTCTTTTATAAGACAACCTAAAATAAAAATTAAATTCGATTAAATTTAATAACGTTGATAACAAATCAACCTCTATACGTCGACCATCAATAACAGATGGTTTGGATAAATAACCGATGCTTAGTGATAAATGTTCTAATGAAACAATATGTTGAATTAACACTTCAATTAAATCATAACTATTTGAAAATATAATTTGATTAAACTGTAATTTTAAATTAGATAACTGACTAATTTTCAGACGAAGAGATTTATAATCATAATTAATAATTGAATGAGGATCGAAATCAAACCATTTAAATTTTATATTTAATATTTTAATATAGGGTATAAAATCAAATAAAACTAATAATTGACTATAAAACTCAAGTTCAATTGTTAAAACTTGAACGAAACAAATTGAGAGACGTCGTTTGTTTTTCAAAGAGAAAACACCATTTATTACTGAACATTCTTTCAATAGAAAATTTTTATTACTGAAAATGCAAGTAGTAATATTATCAGATAATGAAACATGTTCATCTATTGTAATAATTAGACAATACAAATTTTCTACAAGTTTTAGATAGAATTCTACATCCTGTTCTTGTCTACAATATAAATTCAAATGTTTTAAATTTCTAAATGATAGACAATGTTTTGATAATAGATATAGTTGTTCTGTTGAACAATGTTCATAGCCTAACTTCAGTGAAATAATATTCGATGCAATTGACGGCATTATATTATAACAGTAATAGATAAAAGTTTTATATGATGTATATCTAAGGTCAATATCACTTGTATAATACTTTGAAATTAATCGATTAAATCGTGTATTTTGATGAAAAAACAAATAGAAAATTTCAGTTTGTTTAATATAATCAAAAACTTCTAGGAGAATTTCGTTTGATAATATTTCAAACGTAGTAATAGACATCCTAAAAGTTAAATGTACAATATGTAAGTTTTAATCCGAGCACTGATATGTTGAATGATTTCTTTATTTGTATGTGGATGTTGGACTATTTAGGACGTTGATCAATAAAAGAAGAGCCGATCATCACCTCCAGATGAAATATCTAGCAGCGTAATCAAGATGAGCTTAATATCCATTAGAAAAAAAAAGACGGCTGTTCAATTTTAGAAAAGAAGTTTGAGTCATTACACTCTTCTACAAATTAAGGAAAGTTCGAATCCTTCAGACGTAATATGGACTTCTTGACACCTACGATTTCTCCTTAAGGCCTGACGAAGCCCAAAACAAGTGGATGACAAATATCGATCATACTTAATCTCGCAGCAAAGTTTTCTTCATTCAAAAGTTCAACGATCTAGCGGGAACCTGATTAGCACAAACATCCATTTTCACCTATATCCATGAGAATTTAGGTGGATAAAACCTCATATCTTTAGCATTATGAATAGCATGCATTCGAAACTAATATAATTGCAAAATTATCAAGAGTTTGATGCTAAAAATACTTTATTACTATTTATACTAGAAACAACTAGGGTCACAAGTACACACACGTTTTTGTACATACTCACATCATAATAAATCTCTTTAAGAAGGGCAATAAGCGAAAAATCAACATTTCTTACGTCTTTCTTATATCTAAAAATATTTGTAGACGTGAAATGTATTCTGACGCCCCTAAACGGATAAAAGATCTGAATGGAGCGAACCAATTTCGAGACACCTTCTTTTATCTTATTCAGTTTTTTCTCTTATATAGATTGGTTTCGTTAAGCTGATCGAACGCTTAACTATAAAAGCTTCGATGCTTTCGCGCAAAATTTTAGCGCTCTTTTCCACTACTAAAAAATAATCGAGATCTCTGCTTACACTTTATAGATTGTACCAGCATTTTTGTTTGCATAATGCGAAATATTTGATAGATAATCATGAACGTTACATCAGGGAAAACTTATGAAGAGAAAAGACAGACTCAGGCAAAAATGTACACAGTCTGTTTGGTACCCAGATTTATCAACTTAACATTCAGTTTTCTATACTGGTCATGAACATATCTTTAATGTATTGTTTATGAAATAACTCTATATTTGTAGCTTCATTTCTAATATTGCTTGTTTTATTTCTGTCTAAACAAGTTGCTATTATTTTATATGACAGAAATATGTTGTGTTTGTTTGTTTCACCGTCATTTATAAAGTATTCTGAATTATACAATTCCATATAATGCATGAATATATCAGTTTTTATATCTTCTAAAACTTTGAGATTGATTTGATTTACCGATGACGACAACTTTAAAAGAAAGCACTTTCTTTCCGAATACGAACGAGAACGACACGCGTGTTTATCAACATAATTTTTAACCAACTCCAATTGATGCTTCACATTTTCACTATGAATTTCATAATTCCATTTTGTATTTAAGTCAATTGTATCGGCAAACGTTTCATTTTGAACTCTTCTACGCGTAGACATCTAGATACTGTTTCGGTATCATTCTTAAAAATAAATCTAAAAGAAAAATGATTGCCTCAAAACTAGCAAGAGTATGATGCTAAAAACACTTTGTTTATCTACCAGAAACAACTAACGTGACAGGTACACACATATTTATGTACATAGTCACATCAGAACCAATTTCTTTAAGGGCAAGGCGTGAAAAATCAACATTTCTTGAAAACGCACTATCGTTCATCCTAAAGAAGCTAATATCAAATTCGGCTTCTGAGAGACGGTAAAGGTTTGTCCCTGAAAATCTCATGTATTTGAAGGTAGTGTCTCTAATTATCCCGTGCGAGGTAATTAGATGCACTTTGATGGAGCTCTTCGCATTTTGGGTTTAGCTCAAAATTGGTCGGAGATTTTCTAAAGATTGTTACATGAGCGTGTAGAAAAATGTTCGGTCTACTACCTTGTTCAATAGCAACTTGTTCCGATCAAAAACAGTCAAGAAATCGCAAAAAAAGGACGAAAATTTCAAAGAGCATCTCTAATTACTCCGAAGTACTCTATTTATTTACTTAGGGCATACCAAAAGTAGTGAGATTTGCTGATAAAACTCTACAGAAAAGAGATAATCAAGTTTCTGTTTCAGCAATTATTGAGGTTAGTAGCTATGCTTACCCACGCACAATTAATTTGTTTCAGCACATCCGTTGAAAGATTTTTTAGAATAACCTTTGATTAAAAGAGTAATCATCTTGGTTACAACACTCAATGCAATGATTAAGGGCCATTTGATTCATTAAGTTCATTCAAATACACGGGATATTCAGAGTCAAACCTTTTCACCGTCTATCAGAAGCCGAATTTGGTATTAGACTAAGTGACAAAATGCTTGAGACTGCTTTGAGTCTAAAGCGCTTTTGTCATGTATGAGGTATATGTTTTTCTGTTGGTATCATATTGTATGTGTCCTTCAGAGGAGACATATGTCGGATAAGTTGGTATTATCTTGGGTAGTTCACATAATTTTTAGATGATTGTTTTTGCATTCAATAGAGGAGATGCTTATGTAAGCCATAGACAGAAGATTTTATCAAAGTTTTTTGTCTCTAGGTGTCATAATTAATTTAGCCCACAAAATATATTTAAATTAATATTAATATATTAAATCTTATATAGAGTGAAACCAGTATGATAGCTTATCCATTGGAATAATGACCTAATTTTTACATATGCGATAGAGTTGAGCAGTCTGAAGACTTTTGTCACTTAGTCTAATACCAAATTCGGCTTCTGAGAGACGCTAAAGGTTTGTCTCTGAATATCCCGTGTATCTGAATGGGGTGTCTCTATTTACCCCAAAGCATAAAAGTAAAAAAGAAAAAAATTCTAGTGCTCTTGATTATACTAATTAGATTAATGAATTTAAATGATAATGAGCTCAGAACCATATGGTAGAGAGAGGAAGATCTGGGCTACAAAATGAGGTATTTTTGAACTAATTATCTCCTAAGCTTAATTAACCAGTAATGGTACATTAAAACTCCATGTATTTGAATGAAGTGCCTCTATTTACCCCAACGATATAAGTGAGTGTTGTGTCATATAAGTCTGTGTTACGATGATCAGTAAAGCTTCTGATTTTTAATGTTAGTTTCTCAAGTGATTACTCCGAAGTACTCTA
>CAJNOQ010006417.1:0-13658 GCA_905250885.1 Didymodactylos carnosus
TAGAACACTTGTGCCATCACCAACATATGGTAGCTCAACATACATCTTCTTTCTGGTTGACTCCACTATCATGTTAGTTTTCTCGATATTGTTCATTATGAGATATTTATTTAGACCAATCCCAATATGCTGTCTAATGAATATGCAGCTAGCTACGGTAGCTCAATACCCGTTGTTGCAGCTTTCTGTATAAATGTACACATTATGTAACGTGTACTTTAGTGGCCGGTTCAGCTAGTAACGAATTGGCTAACACGATTTTCAACTGGCTCCAGCTAGTTGGAAATCGCATCCCGTAACTTAGTTTTTCATGAAGGAAGCATTTCTCAGAGTTGAACTCAGAGACAATAGTATGTAAAATTTAATTTCCAACATTTTTTCTTCTTGACACAGATTATACATTGGTGTTTTCTTGACCGTCATTGTAAACAAGGATCTGATATAGTACTTAGGAAAAGCTTCCTTTTGGGTAAATATGCGATCTATTTTATAATGTTTTCACTTTTCAGTATGAAGGAAGCGGCCGCCTCTGGATTTATCTGTGAGAAATGCTTTTCTTCATCGTGAATAAACCTAATTACACTAATCTAATTAAACTTCTTCAAGTCCAATTCACTAGTTCATCGGAACAGAAGGAAAAACATATTTGTTTAGTTGTGTGCTCCTGTGGTACAGTGGCGTACGGAGAAGACTATATTAATCTTTATTAACAGAGCTCGAATCTCTGCAAGAACTTCTTTTTCGTTTTCTTTTTTCCTTCAGTGTTTTCATTCTATATAGACAAATATTTGTAGGAACACAATGCTCTGTTACGTCTGGCTGGCTGCCGATTTGTTTTACCTGCATAAAAACTATAATAATCCTTACTATTGTCGGTAAAAAAAGAATGGACTTGAATGTTATTTGAATAACGTTTGACAGAAAAGTGGTAGATGCTTGCGGTCTTCACTAATCGAAAGCTAGGACCTAATTGCATCTTAAGCTTAATTGCAATTAAATAGAAGCTTTAAGCAAAACATAATCAAGACAAGGCGGTACCGACCGGTATGTACCGGTAGGAAGTTCGTATACCGGTGATCGGTATCGGCAGCGCATTTTTGATACCGGTTACATCCGTGGGACATGTCCTCAACATAAAAATTTCAGCGAGAAAACTTTTCGAGTTTTCGAAGAGCTATTCATAAAACTATGGTCAAAAAGTAACTTCCCGTAATTCCAAGATTTCTCATCCATTTCAAGTGCTACAAACTTCGGATTGATTTTAAAATATAGCTAACACTTAGTTCTATGGTATACCAGCGCCTGATTTTCGTTTTTCTTCGTTTTCAATCGAGCCGAAGCTAAACAACACAATACAAGCTTTTCAAATGATTTTTTCGAAAATAATGCTACCATTATTTGGGACGGTACATATGTTTACACTGGTAAAAGCAGTGCGCATTCATTAAATCGTTCGACATACTCTGGTCGAAAAAAGAGACATTTGGTGAAATTTATGGCATTAGTTCGTCCGGATGGATATGTGTTAGATTCATTAGGTCCGTTTTATGGAACGGATAACGGTGCAACCATTTCTAGTCATATAATACGTACTAGAAACGCATTAACTGATTGGTGTGATGCTGGGGATATCATGGTGGTTGATAGGGGTTTTAGGGACGTGGTTGAAGCATTAGCTGAAATGGATTATGAACCAGAAATGCCTGTGTATTTATGTAAGGGACAGAAACAACATACAACGATAGTGGGGAATGAATCAAGACTAGTTCCTAAAGTTCGTTGGATTGTGGAATCATACCCTGCTCGATTCAAGAAATGGCAGTTTTTTGTTGAACATGTTGAAAACTCACTGTTACCGAAACTTGCGGATCGTGTTCACATAGTTCCCGCTTCATTCAATAAACATCGTGATTCAATAGTTAATGATGCTAAAACAGATCGTTACGGTAACATTGCTCAACTAATGAGGGATCGTCTTGCAAAAAAGAATTTATTAGCACAAAGCGCTGAGGCCGGTTCATTAAGTGCACGTTCACATTGGAAGAAAATAAATAATGTTGATTTTGATTTTCCAGAACTCGATATTGATGAGTTAAGACAACTTTTCTTCGGTACATATCAGATATAACAGAGCGCAGTATACGTGGAAGAACATTTAGAAACACATGGTCGCTGTGCAATTCAAGTGTCAAGAGAAACCAATGATATAATCCGTTGTGCAATACAAAGTCGGTATATGAATGCAGTTAGATATTATGTTTGGATTAAATATTCCCTTACAGGCGATCTAATTAACTCATGGTATTGTCAGTGCAAAGCTGGAGCGCGAACTATAGACTGTTGTACTCATGTTGCCAGTATCGTCTGGTACCTGGCATATGTAAGACACAATGATTTTGAGCCATCAACCGGTAGACGACATATTCAACAAGCAATTGAAAAAATTGATGCACCATCATCAGAAGAAGAACATGACACGTCATAAAACCTGCAACATTCTTTTCATAGCTGGCAGTTCTTATCTGTTCGCGGGTTATTTAAAAAAAAACAGTTCGAACGTTGGTATAATAGAAAACGTATGTCAGTCATGCCAGTCAATATTTTCACTTTAAATGGCGTATGTATTTCAAAATCACTTTAACCATAATTTTTTTCTTTGATATAAACGTACTTTATAAAACACGGTCAAGAAAAGGTTTTTTTGCGGAAAAATCTAAAGAGATTATACTAGGCAGAAATGAAATACATTAGAGTCAGGCATTGTCTGCCAATACTTTTCTCATCTCCAGACAGCAGGTCTATTGGCTGCTACACAGTTCCAAACGATAAATTATTAAAAGCTTCAAAATCCAAAAACGTCTGTGATACCTTATCTGATGCAGTTTTATTTGGTGTTTACGAATCTGGTATTAGTTTTAGGTTATACATAGCACGAAATGTGAGAAAAGGTTTTCGTGTCTTCAAGGTGACAACAGAAAAACACTCTGTTAAAATAAAAGTAGATAAATTTATAGTGTATATTTGGACAAAATATTTTCTGGTTGAAATTGGTTTAAATTATTGCTAATAATCAGACAATGCTTTTGGCAACACATGGGTCTTGCGAGTAGTCTCGTTCGTGTATTATACACAAAAGCTCGATTTTTCCTGAGCCCAGATGTTTTGAAGGAAATCTAATGACAGATTCTTGTGCGCTACGGTCAGGACTCTCCAACCATACTAGAAAAGTGGACACTTGTAGGGGTGGCAGATTTCGGGTCCGGCGCACAGTGGGCATTTTTCTATAGAGCAGGCGGACATATGCTGTGGAATCTCTGGAAAACCCATAAAAAATATTTTTACGTTTCGAAAACCTCACTATTGGAGAGATCATATTCGAAAACCTATAAAAAATGTGTTTATAGACTTGTGTACTATTACTTAAATATCCAAATTCCTAGCAAAATTTGCTACGGAGAGACTTTCAACTGTATAATTCAGTTTGACCGAAAATATTTCGGCAGAAAAGTTAAAAAGCTTAGAAATACACAGAAAACCTTAGGGATTTTGAAAAACTCGTAATTCGGTTTTAAAAAAACATCGAGAAAAGTCGAATGTACTGTAGATAGAGTAGGTGCTGGAGACCATTTGTGTGTATTTAGATGTTACTTTTAAGTGGGGGCAGCGGGGGGCAAACGACTATACTGAAGTAGACCTTTGTAGGACTGGCATTAGGAAGATTCGATGCGCTGCTACTCCTCGATTTCTAATTGAAGTAGACACATTTTGATATGAGTAGATAGGTTAGGACCGCCTGATTCCGAATATCTGCTTTCCAATCGTTAAATATCACTGATAGAGAACAAAGAATCACGGTTACATGCAAAGGTAGTTCGTTGGGTGGTACTCCATACACATTTCGTGTAGTTCAATTTTCTCTCGAACGACTCGATCTCAAAATAGACATTTATACACCATTCGATAGAGAATCTTCAGGGCTACATTTTACACTATCTATTTTTGAAAAACAAATAACTTTGCTTTTCTGCCTAATTTCCGCCTGGATGCCCACTGTGCGGCGGGTCGTTTCAAAAGTAAAATATCAAAATCCGGCTCCAGCCACTAGGGTTTCCATCAACTTAGGACCGACCCGAGCTCTCCACAACGTTTTATCACTGAGAAATCTGGGAGCTATGAACATCCCCATTTTAGTCACTGTTGTGGGGACATTTCACATGCACGATGGAGCCAAGGGAAAATTTTTTTCACCATACTTTCACAAGTTCAGTATCTCCTAAACGTTTGGTCAGCATGGGACTTATAGTTTCAGAGATAGGTTTCTGGCAGGGGTGGGAGACGGTTGCTTATGTAAAAGCGGTTACAGTTCACATCGAACAACAACCATCCAGTCTCCAAGAGAGTACGATCTAACATTCATGTACAATTTCTTCACAAGCCTAAAACCTCAAACATCCTTCGCAAGGCGTCCCCGACAGCTGAATAAGTCCTAATGATAGTATTTCGTTGTGAAATATTCTTTATTAATAAAAAAATACATTATAAAACGGATCATCTAACATATATTTCCTTCATACTTACAGCACATGTCAATCTTCCGCAACTAAGCGGCCTACATTACATGATTGTACAAGCTCTACTTTTCACTGGTGTTGGCGAAGAGGACTTCGGCACGTACTCTTCGAGTGTACTCAATAGCATTTTCAAGGCTGTCTCGGTCGGTTCGCCCTTCCCATCCGCAACTTCTTGAAACTCTCGCAACTTCTCCTCACGATTGTCCAAGCACTTTTGGTACGTTTTGAATAAAAACCGACCGTCTGCCCGTTCAAAATATGGAAGAAAGGTCTCGAAGTGTGCGGTACCAAGAAAGACTTGAACATCGATTGGTTCCCACGATTGCATGTCTTTGGGGAATTTCCAGTGTTGCATCAGTTTTCTAAAGAAAAAGCGTAATAACAGATGATATTTCAGATGCCCACTCTTCCTTAGTCTGTGAACGTTGAAAGAACTTCTGTCTTGTGCCATCTATCTGTTTCTAGACTACCGCGAGAACGACTGATCCAGATGACTTGAAGTTTTCAATAAACATAAATCCTGTTTAGAAAATGAAATGGGCGGGCCCATTTCATTTGGAGATTTGCCCATTGTAATTTTTATTAGTAAGTTTTTGCCCATTTAAATTTCACTTGGGAGATATAAAATATATCATTCAATATATCACGTTTAGTAAGATATATGTAAGAGTGTGGATAGACAGAATTATTTGTTTATTTTTGAATTAGATAGTAAATGTATTTGAGTTTGTAGATAGTAAAAATTTGAGTTTGATGCATATCTTTGATTAAAACAACCTCATTTCATTTTTTTGTGTTCTTTTTGGACCACAAATGTTTTGGTCCACCAACAAAAATCTTGCCCATTTTGTCCATCGTTTATTTCTGACACACTAGAAGTTTGCCCGTTGGTCTAAAAGCCCTGGTTACGCCGCTGATCTAAAACTATCCGATCGCCCTAAAAATCTTTTCCATAGAAATTCAAATCGTAGATTTTCTTCTTTTTTCCTAATTCAGTTCCTCGACTGTCAGAAAAAAGAAAATACAAAAAATCGTTAAGTAGGAAGAATATCCCGCCTTGCGGCTACTGTTACCGGCGTAGAGTGCTACCGTGGCAGTTTCAATAGCCCGATGTCTTCCCTGCAGTTGACAAGCTTTTGAAATCACCCATCTCATTACTGGTCATCGAATGCAGTTCTGGTCAGAAGGCCAGCCTGACGCAGAGTACTTTTGCCATATGACTCGAGCACCCCATACACACTTCGCTTACCACGTACTACCTTTCGAAAAGCTACGAGGACTAATTAAAGAAGCTGTATTGTGCGTCACAACGTAGCGAATATGCTGCAAACGGATGATTCGAGGCACTGAGACATAATAACTTGCCCAAGGTTATTGCATAACTTTCCTAGCACCGATGTTCGCACACAGTATTTTTTAAGTACGTGACGAACAACATAACTATCAAGACATGCTACCTAATTCATTAAGTAACGTCGTTTTTTCCATCGGTGTAATTGTGAAAAAAGTGTAAAAAAACACGCACTTCGATCTGCATAGTGTCTGCAGAAAAAAATCAGCTCGATCGAATCAATTTTGAATTTATACTTGGAGGGTAGCATCATTTTTCGCACCAAAAGACGCTTTGGAGAAATGGTTCAACGTCTGACAGGGTCATTCATGGAGCTTCCGATGAAATACGAATATGTCGGGAACCCAGGTCCTGCAGGAATATGAGTGATTTCACAAAGAGAGAATCGCTTCCTCTCTAACACTAGAACACTAAGTAAAGTTCCACAAATCACTTCAAGAGAAACTTAAGTTTTTCTGATAGAACATGAGAAACTGAAGATTTTTGAAAAAATGCCTTCTCCTGATAGCATAAAGAGTGATAATTGCAAAAACTGAAATAACTCCTGCAAATTTCGTGGGATGAAACTCGCCTTCAAAAGCTGCACTATTTGGCACTCACTCAGCATCACGATTGTTTTTAGGGATGGGCAGTGCCAAAAGTTTTGCTTTGCAGAAAGTGGCTGGCGAAATGAAGTTTTCGAAACTTTTTGGCAGAAAGTTGCTGGTGAAAAAACATCAAAGATTTTGCGAGAAAGTCAAAAATTTTTTTAGAGGGCCCCAGCATCCCCTAAAATACAAATGTTATATTATGTATTTAATATTTTCGATGAAACAGACATTTACAGTCTCATTTTATTCATACACAAAATCGATGTAGACATGCTAAGGAAATGTTGCGGTGGCGCATTCATTATCTTTGATTTTCTGGACCACCTACCTCGTATTTTCCAATAGTCTCGTTGTATTTGTCAAGCGCTTGTCTAGATCTGCATTTTCTTTGACGAGTTCTGTTTCACGTTGCTAAATAAAAAGCTTAGCTATTACGACATGTCTGCAAGAGAACATACTTTTCCTACCTGAAACGATGACTGCATCTTCGCCTTGTCATTCTTGTGTTTATCGTCCGTGTTCTTTGCCTCCCTTGTCCAGGTGTCTTCATAGTTCTTGAACTCTTTCTCCTTGTCACGAATACGGTTTGTTTTTTCTTCCAACTGAGAAGCCATTTGCGCAATTTCACTGCTTAAATGATTTTTGTCGCTTTCTGCTACTTGTAGATCTGTGTTTAGTTTCAAGATGTTTTGGTCACGATCGGTTAGTATTTGACGCAAATCATCGCATTCTCGTGCTAGTTGTTCGTTATTGATGTCTCCTTGATTTTGCCTTTATGAAATACAAAAATACATAACATCATTCAATTGCACACAGAACGTATTTTCGATGACTAAGGTTTGTGAGCTGTATATAGCAAAGGCACAAAGTAGTCAATTTGTATGGTATCGATCCTTGTCAGATGTTGCTATCAGGAGACGGCATTTTTTAAAAAACCTTCAGTTTTTCATGTTCTTTCGAAAAACTTAAGTTCTCTTGAAGGAATTTGTGAAAACTTTACTTTATGCTCTGGTGCTAGAGAGGAAGCGATTCTCTCTTCTAAAACCACTAACATCCCTACAGCACCACATGTTCAAGGAATCCTTGCCTTTTCACAAGCTGAATTTCACGTCATCTATGAGCTAACTGATTGCGGAAGTGATTGAATAAATGTCATTACTGAACACTGAGCACAATCGACCAGGTAAGGAAACTGGGAAAATATTCTTCGCTATTTCTTCAGTCCTTCTCAACCAGTTAGATGCTAATCTTGAAGGTGGAGGTGACGGTAAGTTTTCTTGAGGTGAGTATTGATCACTGTAGCCGTCAATTTCTTCCTTCAATTGCTTGAACATGTGTGCACGTCCTAATTTGTGGTAGTCGAGGTATCGTAGGCCGTTGNCATTACTGAACACTGAGCACAATCGACCAGGTAAGGAAACTGGGAAAATATTCTTCGCTATTTCTTCAGTCCTTCTCAACCAGTTAGATGCTAATCTTGAAGGTGGAGGTGACGGTAAGTTTTCTTGAGGTGAGTATTGATCACTGTAGCCGTCAATTTCTTCCTTCAATTGCTTGAACATGTGTGCACGTCCTAATTTGTGGTAGTCGAGGTATCGTAGGCCGTTGATCATCATATGGAGCCACCCCTGTCTGATGCGAAATCCTGGTTGAACGTAAAGTGGAATGACATCGCGCCTCATCTGAAACGCGTATTCAGCTTCAGACCGACATGCTGTACTTTGCGTGTATGGGTCAGACAAACAAATAATGACAATTTTGGACGTTTCGACCGCTGCTGCCATTGCGTCTCGCACGCGGTTCCGCAAGCACTGATGATCGATCCACACTTTATAGTTTGGCTTCAGAAAGTGATAGACTTTGTTGCACACATCTTTGTTGTCGTGACAGTAACTGATCATGATGTCACAGTCATGTTTCTGACGCCTTAAACGCTTGTTCTCTTTATCTCGCATTAATTTCCACAGTAGAGTCAGTATGTCTTCATCGAGACCGCCTTGTGTGTCTCCATCGCTCTTGGAGATAACTTTCAACTTATCCACTAATTCAGGATGCTGCTTCAGAGCTTTGAGAGCGTCTTTGTGAAAGGACAATTTGAGCAGGACCTTCATAGCTGGTTCTTGCGCTTTAAGCCTGACGAACTTTTCTTCGGTGGCACATTGTACGAGTGACGGAATACCTTCCTGAGTTACAAGTTCATCTTTCACACTTAGCGCGTCCATCCCAGCATGAGTTGTGGAGAACACGCCATTATCACGCTGTTCGCCATCTGTCAGAAATTCCCGATCCTTCTCTTCCTCGTTGATCAAGACTATAAAAAGGACATACAGTTAGTGCTGACTCATTCTTTGCTTACGTTTGAACAGCAGTTTTCAGTCCTTTTAACAAAGATCGGTAGTGACTGAGCTTTGAGGGTCGTAGGAAGTCAATCGATTGTTGCGAATGGTTGCTGGGTACTAATCCCGAGGAGGCACGATATTGAACATAGAATTACTTCAGATTTCACAGCTATTCAACAATTACTTGGGAAGATAAGAGAATCAGTATATATGGAATTTGATTATATAAATGCAGTATTTTTTCTCAGCGCTGAAAAAATCCTGGTTTCTCTTTCAGATATCAGAGTTAATGAGACCATTTTGAAGATCGGATCTGTAATCTCCAAAAGAAGTTGTCAAAAATATTCTCTAAAATGTGAAGATCTAATGATCCCAAATTTGGCTTCATATTCGAAACTGGAATGATTCTAATCAATTAATTCTTTAGAAATGATCGAACGGCATGGAGCAAGGGCTGAACCTTTGTGCTATTAGCGAGTTTAGCCAAGCTTACCCTGAATGCCTCGAAGGCTGCTCCGTAGACACTTGGCATCTTCTTCGTTTTCAACACTGAGCTTCATGGAGGTGACAACTGTTGAGCTCATTTCCTGACGGTCCTTGATCATCTCGTCGTCACTTGAAACGACCGACAGAATTTGTTTCGAGTAGTTCATCGTCTCGTCTTCATCGCAGTCAGTCAATTTCAGGAGTAGTGGACGCATGTCGTGTGATTTGATGTGCTTAAGAAACTCAGGATGGTTGGTAAAGTAGTACAGTGTCCGCAGGAGTACTTGCACCGAATAAGTCACGCGTCTGGAGTTTTTGGACAAGCCACCGTTGTTTTGTGTAATCGTCTGACATAACTGGTCGATTAATTTGTAACAATTGTCAGAATCGTTGCGGTGAAAAGCGGGCAAGGCTTCCACTGAATGAACTAAAGCGTCGCTGAGGTTTCTGATGGCCTGGAGAATCGCTCCAGAAGGTGCGTACTGTGCGGTTCGTAGCGCAAGGACGACGACGATGTTGCGGCGAACGTCAAGAAACGGTTGTTTGTCTGCTGTGCCTTTATAATCGAAGAAGAACCGAGCTGCGTTGACGAGAATCATTTTTTCAAATTCGTTCAGTTCAGTTCGTTGCGGTGTGAGTTGCATGACTAGTTCGTTGAGATAAGGTGGGATGAAGTAGTTGGAAAGAGCTTTAATCAAGTGGAAGAATGCTTCGTCATCGTGAAGTTCCCGTTATGCAATATATAAGACGTGGTAGGCTTTAAGAAATCGAACGACCACTCCTGGAATCTTATCAGAGCCGGATGAAGTCTGCAAAAGGAAATTAAAAAATAGAAATTACTTGACAAACCTTTTGGTGTAACCATTCACGTAAACTTGTTTCTAGATTAACAGATAAATAAAAATCAATCACGCAAAAAACCTTGGTAATGGAAATTCAGTGTTGTAAGGTGAAATTCTCCCTAATGCTAGTCAAAGAAATTCACACTGCTGCGATCAAGCATGGAAAACTTTCGACTATGAAAATATCGATGGGGCACCTCTACGACGTTTTCTCTCTCACCATTGTTATGGAATACTGGTACTTCTGCATCACCGACGTTCTCGTTAGATGACTTTTTGTAGAGGGAAAGTAGCCCTTTTGAAATGGATCGCTATCACAATTCCTAAGTGTATTTATATACAACATTGAATAGTAAGCAGTACGTACAATAGTAACAACATAAATAATAACGCAGCTTTTGTGAAAATCTCCAAATTCATGAAATGTAACTTACTTGGCCATGTTTGTACTTGTGTGCAGACTTTTCTGGCTCTCTTGCTTCGGACGCTTTTTTGATGCAGAGGATGATTTCGTTAACGAACATCTTATCAAGTAGGATGGATTTGATCGTGTCAATGTTGGTATTAGTGATGGTGGTACCCTTGATGCCAAGCACCAATTCAAATACACCCGCAACAGTGTCGACCGCGTCGCCGTCGATGCTGAGACCATGGTGCCACATGCGCAAGAGATGGCCGATGCATGTGCGCAGCAAGAACCACTTCTCGAGACCGACCGGACTGGATGATTCAAGTGTTTCTTCGTCGATAGCATCGCATAGGGCCGTTACGACTTGTTTCGCGCACAGATCATCGCGCCCAGTTTGTGTTTTCTTCAGGACATCATCGAACACATCTCGATGGAGCTTCTTGACATGTTCAGGTGAAACAGGAGGTTTGAGTTCTTTGAATTGTGTGCAAAGCTCCTTGACTTTCTCGACACGTCGTTCTGAGTTGAAGTCCGCCATGATAATATGCACGTGCTGGAGCGCCTTTGTCGATAGTAGATATAAGCATCAGCAAGCGTGCGGTATTTAAGGTAGAGACGGCTGACAAAACAGATGCCCGGAAGCATATCTTTCGAGGAAGTTTGTGTAAAGTACCCATGATGGTCCACAATAGAAGGAAAAAACTATAATATTGGCAGCAATTTCATCAGCGTTCTTTTGTCTTCTTAATGGCACTTAAGTGTACATTCTGCTGTACACTTTGTTTAACTTTCAATTACAAGTGAGTGTATTGCCGTAGAAAGAAAAAGTGATGTCATGTTCGAACGTCGTCCTTGAAATGACTTCAAAGTATTTATTGGAAAAAATGCGGCCGAGTATCACTTCTGATTTTCGTTCAAACTGGAAAAGAACTGTCGATTGCTGTCGATTGCGGAGGAGCGTACCAAACCTATCGCAATAAAGATTCTTTCTGATCCCCATTACAAATTATAAGAATTCTGCATTTCTGAACGTTTCCCTCCTTCATCCGATATCCCCTTGAGATATGACTATAATAAAAAAAGACGTGTTTTTGAACAGAGAAAATGTTGAGAGAATACATTACAGGATTTGGTTAGCACTTACATAGGATTTTTGTCCTCGGTTTGTTTTTCGATAAAGGATAACCGGGTACAATTTTGTGGATCTTTTTAGGTAAATAACTTTTTAGGATAAGCAGAATTATAGGACAATAGACACAGAAAAACCCCTGTCATCCTTTCTGTTCGTGTTGTGCGTGTTACCTTTAGTCCTGTAGTTCTATCTGTTATCTTTAGTTTGTCGCAAATAATCATTCGCACGAGACTTTTGCTATAAGGTTTATTCTTTCAAAATTAAAGCGAAATAAATTCCACTATAGTATTCTAAACTAAAACTATCGAAAATCACGAAATCAATTTTGTACGAATAGAGGTTCGATCACACGTACTTTGCTTTACAGAAAACTACAAAACCAAATATATTGTTCTGAGTCCATATTCTGTAACACAAGGTTTTTCGATTTGCAGCAAATCCAATCATAATATGGCATTTTTACCGTATTATTGACAAAAAGAAATGTTATACTTCCAATAACAAAGCAAAATTCGTATTAAATCATGACTACGGTTGCTGTGAATTTGACTTCTTCCACTCGTTCAAAGTGGTTTCCGTCCCTCTCTGCGTCTCAGTGCTAGAGTTCTGGCGCTGGTTACCCAGATGGAGGAATCCCTTTTGCTTGGCATCTTTGTGGATCTGTAGAGTGCGGTTGATCGTGTGTGGCAGGACGGATTACTTTGTAAACTTTGCTATTGTTACATTCCCGAACATCTCTTCAGGTTTATAGAGAGCTGCCTGAGATCTAGGAGGGGTGTTGTTACTTGGAATGGGGAGACATCCAATGATTTTGAGTTAGAATGGGGCATCCCGCAAGGGAGCTGCCTGTCTCCGATTTCGTTTCTTTTATATATTTTTGATAACGATGTTTTTCCGACGCTGATAGTCACTCTTTCGCTGACGATACTGTGATTAAATTGAGAGCTTCTTTTGAATTTCGTCGTCAAGAAGCCATATATTTCATAGTGAAAAAGACTAATATATGTTTAAATCGATTACAAGATTACTGGAAAAAAGGCTTACTAATTGTTCACATGAGAAAAGTAGTGACTGTATGGTCATTCACCGAAGAGTAAGTGGACGTGGAACAGTTGGTAAATTCCTCAGTAGGCTTAGAGACACCTCGTCACTATCGGTGGCGATGTCAGGTTTCTGGTTCTAACTTTCTCTTGTGTTTTCTTCGAACTTTCCCTGGCACTATTGCTTGTGTGCAATATGTATTTAGAAATTTAAAATAATCACTATAGCAAATACAGAAAGAAATTTGCGAAAGTTTAGAACTACGTTGGGAGCAAAAATAAATCATTTTTACTGCAGAAAATGTATGCGGACTCTGAATGCTGTGGGCTTCTTCCAGAACACGAACGGTTATTTGTTTATTAAAATTCTCTTAATAAGAAAGGAACGAAAGAAACAATTGAAAACGATAGAATAAATAAAGCGCATTTCGTTGTTAGAAACACTTAAAAACGTATATCGTATAAAAAAAAAAAACGAGAACTGAAAATGGTGTTACGAGTATATGTTGCAATTGAAATTCGTACTTAGTGGGATTCAAAGTTTGTCTAGTCAAAAACGAAATTTCTTCAACTGCTTTGTTTGGCCTTATTATCTTCATTGCTCTAAGAATGTCAGAAATATATACAGTTATTACGATAGTTTTTTATTTTTTTGTTGTTATTCCCAGCTGTCTATGTTGCATTTCTTCAGATAGCCAAGTACAATGCTTTGCGGTTCCTGACTATCTGTGATGCTTAGTTCGGCTGACTAATAAATGTATATAGCTTAGACTACTATCCGTTCCAAATGGTCAGACCGCTGGTTGCTTTTTAAATAACTTTTGATAGGAATGAGATAGAGACCTGCGATTTTCGCTGTTCAATAGCCAAGACTTGAGCAGAACTTTTCACAAGCGAA
>CAJNOQ010006418.1:0-13657 GCA_905250885.1 Didymodactylos carnosus
TACGATAGTTTATATTTTTCTCATCAGAGACATCGACGAGCGCTCTGCTGACAAACTATTAGGACAAAGTACCATAAACCTTATAAAGATACATTCAAATTAGAGCTGCAACTGTCTGTCTACTTTTCTCTGCACGGTGCGAAAAAGCATTTTTGCATGAAAACAAAGTAAATCAATCTGCTATACAGAGACCACGTTAGTAATTAATTAGAGAGTAAATCAGATATAATGAAAACTAAAGGTACTTTCAACTTCCTGGAATAAAGTAAACATAAATTTGCTGCTCTGATTCAAACTTTTGTTTACATGACTACCTACGGCTACGGCGTAATCAAGGCTGCTCCTCCGTTTAGTGTAATCTTCACCATTTTTTCTGTTTTACAAAGATTTCTTTCGTGTGTTTCTTCGTTCTCATGTTCTTAGCTTTGATAAACTATTTTTTTAAATCTCTAGTAGGATCATAAATAAATCTATCACAGACAGAGAGAAGATAAGCAAATGTTATAAGCAAAAAATTTTACATTGCACAAAATGGAGTAATAAACAGCTAGTGTGTAGCCATGCAACAATCCCAAACTAGGAGTCGCTGATCGGCAGCGAACATGTTCAGTAGCGAACCGTTCGGTGACCGAACATGTTCGGTAACAAACCATTCGGTGCCGATCAGCGATTTCTAGTTTGGGATTGTTGCATGCCTACACACTAGCTGTTTATTGCTCCATTTTGTGCAATGTAAAATTTTTTGTTTATAACATTTGCTTATCTTCTCTGTCTGTGATAGATTTATTTTCTGTTTGTGAAATTTTAATCTATAATCACCTCTTGATAATGACGATTAAGTCGTCGAAACGTTGACAAATAAATCCTTAAAATGGGATCTTTAGCTGCTGTTAAATCAGTTATCTTTAAGATCAGACTTGCAGTTTATGGCTGGCTACAATTATCATTAGTGTTACTATTTTTGAACTAAAAACGACAATCTCGAAAACTTCTTTTAAAAAAACAAAAAACGCGGAGCAACCCAGGACCGGTTTCGACTTTGCTCAAGGGTCTCTTCAGCTTCCTTATGGTGTGAAACATGGTGAAAAAAATGAATGCACGTACTTACGTGTCATTGTTAGTCGAATAATATTAATTTATCTTGTTTTAAATAAGAAATTATGTTCTTCGTATTGAAGAACAAGAAAATAAAGCACATTTCTCTATGGATAAAAAGAACTCGTGTTCTTCTATCGGAAAAAAAAGCACATGTCTGTGTGTATATCGGTATGAATAAGAAGGAATTTTTTATTCCCTCTATCGAAAAGGAAAATAAAGTACTTGTTAGCCTGTTTTACTCGAAAAAAAACGCACATTCTGCTTAAACAAGAAATTCGCACTCGCCCGACAAGACGAAAAGAAGAAAGAAACTTTCAAATGTTCAAAACTTCACTCTTTTCTTCTAAATCGAAAGAACGGTACAATAAAAGGAGTGCAAAACGCATTTTCGATCAGAACAAATTCTATGTTTGGAATCAGCGCGTCAAGCTACATCGACCCGCGTATAAAACAATAACTTTTTAAGTGAAAAGTATTGCAATCAAATTCTGTCTCTCTGATCTCTTTGCTGTTCTTATATGAAATAGTATATCAGCCATAAACAAAACTTCTTCATATTCGTTTTGACACAGTTAACTAATACTAGCAAATAGTTTTGTTTCGTCAAAATCTTTCAAACCAATATTAATTTCAAATAGATAATACTCAAATTTATTATTTTTTTGTTGCTCGAATGTCCTTTTCCAATCGTTCATTCGAATGTCCATGGTGGACAGGCATTTACCTTCGAAATGGATTTCATATCAATTTCTAATTCAGCTTTTAATGCTGAATAAGAAAAGAATAGTTTGAACGTTTCGACTAAAAACCCAGGTCGAAAAATCTAACTTTTTCGAACTTCGTCGTTTTTTCCTATCGAATGGTCTATAATAAGTTCAAAAATAAATTCCACTGCAAGTTTGCATTACGTGCATTTTATTTAGTTTATTCAATTGCAAATTCTATCTTTTTTTGTTGACAAGATTGTCTGTGATACAAATTGATTTTATTTTCTATCTTTAAATTTAAACATTTTACCTTTCGTAAAACATTGGCAGCGATAAAAATATAATAATAACAGTGACGATGATTATTATTACTGTTATTTTTTAATATATTATTTACATCAACTTTTCAATTTGTTATTATTATTAATAGAAAATTTGATATCATTTAATAATTAACTCTTGTAGACGAGAAATAAACATTTTTAATTAATTTTCGAAAAATCGTCATAACGGATCCGAGAAAAAACATTTGATAGAGATACTTTTCACTGAAAAGTTATGGTTTTATACGCGGTTCGATGTAGCTTGACGCTCTGATTCCAAACATAGAATATAGCAACCAACTACTGATCTGTATCAGTCTGTTTGTATAACTATTTTTTCCAAGTTTACCTGTAACTTCAAATTAATTATACGTACATCTAATAGATTTTATTACTGCGTTAGTACATACAGTAGGTATTTATGTCCTTGAGTGGGAAAAAACCCATTACTTTTTCTATTCAAAATGATATGTGATTTTTTTTTCTCTTCTCTTTCTTCTTCGTTTGACCTATATTTCTGACAGTTCGATACTTCAGGTCACAGACACCTCATAATAAAATGTACTTGTTCTAGGTCAACAAATAGCAATGGTTGGCCGATATGAACTATTCAGGCAAACTGAAAATATATTTAATCTGATTGGTCATCAAGGTTAAGCATGATTGAAAATGAAGCAAACTCCCTACACATAAATTTTTATTGGGCCGGAATCTGGTAAGGATGTTGTCAGCTTTTTATGTGCTTTTGCTAAGACTCTTATCCGATTCTTATATAAGAAGTGGCACGAAAGTTGCACGAATTTCATAAGAATCAGATAAGAATCTTATAAGAATTTCACAAGAAAGTAATAAGGGTTCTTATTAGTATCTTGTCGCGTTCTTATAAAATTCTCATAACAAAAGTTTTTCTGACCATTCGCGATAGTTCCCTTAGCACTTTTCTTGAGTAATGAATAAAAAAAGATTTTTTAAAAGAACCGGTCCGTCCAGAGTCAAACCTTGGGAGTTGTTCATGATAATCCATGGGTTCTGCTATTGAGATACTGCGGAGTCCGCAGTGCGGACACATTTATATATAAACATCGCGTCTTTTTAATCTGTCACAACATCTTTTTCAATTTCGAACTTCTCTTATAAGTGGTGCTTAGTATTTTGAGTATGAAAATAATGCGTATCACGATGGAATATAATTTAGTGCACTGACATTTTAAGTTTATGATAGTGGATTCTACACATGAGACTGCGTTGTTAAAATTCTTTGACTTAACGAAAATCTACGAAGAAAAAATTATTTCTGTGAAATTTTACTAGAACGAAGTAAATATGTTCTTATAAGATTCTTACTCGATTCTTATCGGATTCTTATGGAATTAGTGCAACTTCGGCGTGTCACTTGTTATATAAGAATCGGATAAGATTCTTATCAGAAATTTCAAAAACATTTGTGTATAGCAGTAGAGGGCTCAATTAGAGCAGGAATGCCATAGATATTGTGAAATGTGTTGTTAATAAATATTTTATGAATGGTTTACATCTTTCAAATTATATTTATGCTCGACATAGAGGACAAAATGGCAAAATATTTAGTCAAAAATTGTTCAAAGTAAGCGCTATATCTCTCTTTTTCCATCTTTACGTGGTACTAACAGCTATTTATCATGCGATAAATCATTCAGCATTTCAATCGATTCTAGCTCGTAGTTGTGAAACTCTGTCAACACAACTAAGAACGATTAAATGGTATAAATGATTCATAAAATATTTATCAGCAACACATTCTGATATTAATAGAAAATACTGAGTCTTATTTTCATTTATATACTTTTCACAATGTAAAATATCATTAAAATAATGTAATTCTACTTTGAAACTGATCTACGTTACGTGAATTGGATAGGTTATATTCAGTTAACCATGTAATTTTGCTATTATTCTCATCATAAGATTGAAATCGATCACTTCGACGAAATTGTTGGTCTTAAATCATTTTTTTCTCTTAAGACCCTCATCTGTTAATAGTTATTAAAACTCAGATTTTTTGAAAACATACGATATTTTGGCTTTGTTATGTTATTTTTTGCAGCTAAATTCATTTTGTACGTTTATCCTTTTATTTCTAATCTCTCGGTTCAGAGATTTCAATTCACGTCCTTAACAAATTTACTAGCTACTGAACAACTATTGCCTGATTTTGGAAAACCTGGATGAAAAATTTGGTGAGCTCTTCTTCTTGTTATAAAGTGCTCATAGTAGTTGAAAGCTACTGCCTAAAGCTTACCGCATCGAGAAGCAAACATTTTTCGATGGAAACTGGGTTCTCATTATAACCATAGAAATGGATACTAGTAAGGACCGCTTGTGGAACAACGAAGAGTTCAGCATTTATTCTTAGACATAATGGTTAAACGTGATATGCACCATGGGTTTAGGAGCAGCACAATAAGACATGAAAAGATTTTTCAAAGAAATAACATACGAGAGGTGGAAGTCCTATCGAGACATTACCGTCAGTGAAAACTCGGCTCATCGAGTTTCACTGAAAATTTAGTGATCGTCGACTTATACATTAGCCATCAGACATATCAGGTAAAACGCGAGTATCATCGACTACTAGTTAAAATTGGTCGACGTGTTTGTGAATGATTCTGTGGATCAGTATTTCTAGCAGAGGAAGGAAGACACTGAGAGCCATGTTCTTTAGGTTCAAAGAATTTGCAAAGCAGAGGAATAGTTTGGACATGCCTGGGACTGGCAATAACCATTCTGGAATAAAAAGACATGGCGATCAAGAAAATTGTTTTATTTGAATATATATTTTTTATAGATGCTCGAAAGCTCATTATTAACCTACGGTAACAGATGAAGAGGAATAACATATTTTAGCAACGTAATCTAGCAACCACCTACTGATCTGCATCAATCCGTTTCTTCCTACTTTACGTATAATTTCCATTTAATTATACGTACATCTGATACATTTTCTTACTGCGTTAGTACATAAAGTAGGCATCTCTATCCTTGAGACAGTTGGAAAAAAATCATTTCTTTTTCTATTCAAAATGATAAATATACTATGACATTTTTATCTTCTCTGCCTTCTTCATTTGACCGATGTCTTTGGTAATTCGATACTTCAGGTCACAGACACCTCATAATAAAACATATTACACAAATCTCTAGTGCAAGTCCGTTTCCCTCATCCTATGAAATTCTTTCAGTCCGGTGTTGGACTTCTCCAGCTCTGCTCTAGGCTATATGGGCACAAATGACTAATGATGGCGGATACACGTCGTAACATGGAAAAATTTATTGCACTGACATTACCCTCAATGAGCAGAACATTCAAACTAGCTATATATATCGAACTTTTTCCTTTTCTTAAAGCCTGTATTAGGCTGTGGTACTGAATGTCAATCGAGGATCTAAACCCCTTTGACGCAGACCGAATGGTTTGACGCCGAGAACTATGTCGAGCTCTCATTTTTGGGAGGTCGTCCAAAAGTCTCCAGACGAGAAGAGAGTTTTCGCGATCTCTACGAATCAGATCGCACGCTTACTCGTTTTATGCTCCAGAGAACACTTTAGATGCCGACAGGGTCAGATTCGCCAAAGCGCTTGTCGTTCTTTGCAGATAATAAATAATATCTCAACTCGCAACGGTAAAAGTGAAGACTGCAATGTTGTACGTGACTGCTCGACTCGCTTCGGTCATATCGAACTCAGATGCTAAACGTCTTGTAACGGATAGCGGATTCTTACACGCTCTCATTCTTCGAAGCCCATTAAAAAAGTTAGCAGAGCTTTGTCGAAACGAGCAGGTAGAATAAAAAGTCTATAGAAAAACTCAAAGATTTTCTGAAGATTCGTCACTTCGAACTGAGCCCAACTTGGTTACATACGGTCAAGTTCCTCTGGAAAAGTTTTCTGCGGGCTTCGGGTTGTCCTAAAACTAGTCCGGAAGACTGCTGCACAGTTGATTGCCCATTTGATATCATTTTTACCTAATCAAAGTGAAAACTAGTGTTCGAGAAATAGAATCGCTCGTAGAGTTCTCTCTTGATCATTCTCTGGTTCGTCATAGTCTGTTACCTCCAGCCTGGAAGTTGCACGAAAACATACCTTTTCCTTGATGAGGAGTAACGTTTTTCGTCATTGTGCAAAGACAGATATTTATTTTTTTCTAACCCTTATTTTCAGTCAAGGGAATAAAACGGGATGCTAAGAAGAATTTTTGGGAATTGTCAGATACCCGCAGTAAAATTCTTACACTGATCGGATCATTTTTCAGGAGGTAATACAGTAAAGAGCGTGATGTCGAAGCTGCACCTCTGGCTTTCTCGTTTTTGCGACCTGCATTTTATTTTCACCGGAAAAAAGTACCTCACCCTTACTTGATATTACGAAACATACCGAATACACTCCCGTATTTGCATTTTCTATTGTCAAAACACCCAGTTTCATTTGTCATGTAAGCTCTAGTATAATCAAATATTTTCGTCAAAGTTAACTGGGTATTTTATTACTTAGATGACATATTGCATTTTTCGGTCAATCAAACCATTTCCCACTTATTGTTCTTGTGATAAAACCCAGTTATTACTCAATCAAAAGTAAACAAGAAAAAACACATTTTTTTGTATATTACCCAGCATGAAAAGGATAAAAGAACATCTGTCTATTGCCATTGCAGCTGCAGAAATCACGAAAACTATGGATGAGCAACAGAAACACTGTTCATCGACTATTCAGCAGTACTATCATTCATATGATGATGTGCTCGAGTATTTCAAATCAATGGGGGATAACTTAAAAACAATGCCGACAGATCGAAAACGACCTGCATCACCAACAAATGATTTAGTGATCAAAGTGGAAACGAAGCGGCCAAAACATGATCAATCATTTGTTGAAATTCAATCAGTAGTTGATGTTCGAAAACGTTCATTCTCACATTGGCCATTGAAACAACCATCCCTGTCACAAATGATTGCCAGTGGATTCTTCAGTTGCAATGTAAGTGATCGAGTGATTTGCATTTATTGTAATTTGATCTGTCAACAGTGGATTCTCACCGATGATCCGAGTGAAGTTCATCGAATACTATCGCCAAATTGTTGTTATGTTCAATCCAATCTCGTCTCAATAATGACACCCACAAAAGTCATTCTTAATGAAACACCGAACGGTGCATCAAGCACCGAAATGGTGCTGGCCCAAGCATGTAATAAAGCCTTTATAGAAATACCCAAACGTCATTCAACATTTGTAAAATGGCCCGAAAACAAACCGGCACCACCCGTGGATGAAATGGTCAGAGCAGGTTTCTTTTATTCTGGAACGGGAACGATCGTCTCCTGTTTCTATTGCAATGGATCACTACAAAATTGGTCGGCGAAAGATAATCCGACAAATGAACACGCTCGCTGGTTCCCACATTGCGGGTACATCCGACAGTTGTGTGGAGATGATTTATATCAGAAAATTCAACAATCAAAACAATGTTAGTGACGCTGCGTTACATAATCTAATATGTCTCTTATTCTCTGTTCACTTCAGTTCAAAAGAAATCAGGGATCTCGTCAACTACTACACAATTACTCATACCGGATGAGAATACACTAACGAAATATGTTGCAGCTCGATTAGACTTACCTGAATCTCAACGATTACTAAACACATTTAGATTATCGATTGTAAAACGATGCTACGAAGATCAACTGAGATTGAAACGTAGGTGAAAATGTTAGTGCTGATTTACTTTCCAACATAAAGTTTGTTTTATTTAGTTGATGATTTTCCAAGTGATAGTGATTTATTTATGGCCTGTTTGATCTTACAAAAGCAGATTGACGTTATCGATGGTAAGAAAGAGAACATTATTATACCATCTAGAAAGCTTCGAGACATAGCGAATAAAAACAAAGAAGGTAAAAGTATTCTACTCGTACATTTCAAAATATATTTCGGTGGTCTCTTCTATTTCAGAGCACAAAACATTCTTGAATACCACTGAACCAGCTAATACAGGTATTCGTATTTCAGACTTGAGAATAGTTAGTTCAGAATTTGTTTGGTATTTTAGCCGAATTGGAAAAGAGTCAAACCACAATACCGAGTTCGAGTTCACATTCAAGCGTGTGTGTTCTGTGTATGACAGATGAAAAATGTTTGGCGTGTATGCCATGTGGCCATGTGGCTACGTGCGTGCCGTGCGGTCATTCCCTTCGAACGTGTCCAATGTGTCGACAAGCTATAGACAGTTTTGTTCGAGTTTATATTTCCAGTACTTAAGAAACTTTAATTCTGGACACAGTAATAAAAGCTTGATACATCGGTTTCAATTCTCCAAGGTTTCTCTCTGTAAAGCTGTAGCTGATGTTTTAGTATGGCACCTTCGAGCTTCCAGAAATTGTGAAAACCAGTTTTCGGCAGGTTTTCGACCATGGCAAATCTAATGGTGCAGTTCAAAAACTTTTAAAGTGATTTTCTAAAGGGTTTCTAGAGACCAGATCTCTGGAAAACCAACAGAAAACCAGATGTTAGCTGAAATACGGATGCTATAAGAAAGAGTGCACACGAAAGCCTATTAAAAACAAATTTTTCGGTTGAAGGAACCGCTCTGAAACAAATTTCCATGTGCCTATTGAAAATTGAATCGCACTGTGGGGAAGTGGTGAAGTTCATACGGCAGATTTTTCGCTTATTAGCTTGAAAAAACTTTCAATGGGGAAAGATTTATCTTTGCTGTCTGCAATTTTTAGACTATGCTTTGTTGATTACGAGGGTTAAATGGGAAAGTTGGATCAGGCTCTCTCCCTAACGAGTGAACCAAAAACAAATTTCTTTTCATACTTACACGTTTTAAAGGACACTTTTTCTTTTGGCTGATTTGAAAATGTCTGAAAGTGAGTATAAGCGGGGCTTCCCGAAAATCATGGTTTTTCACATAGGGAACTTGGTCGAATAGTCTTTTTCAAGAAATCCTTTATCTTTTAAAAATATTTGCAATACACCATTCGATTGATAATTGTACGGGCTGTATACTGGCAAGAAGTCGCTGTCCAGTCCAAATTTCTCATTTTAAATTGAATTTCAAGTTTTAAAATTCGAACTTTTTTAAATATAAAATACACTAGCTCATTAGAAGCTAGAATTCTTTTCGACACAATATTCGATCTCTAGGAGCTTTTCGGAAAACATCTGCGAATTTTACTCTGACTTTCACTTTTTCATCAGCTTTAAGTACATTCCTTCGAAAATCATAAAAGCTGATGCTCCCAGTATTATACAGTTGTTATCAATTTTCTTTTTCCTTATGTTTAAATAAATAATATACTTGTGTTTGCTTGTTTTTTCGAATAAGCAATAACTTATTTTATTGCATCGAGTGATATTCCTTACAAGCATGAAGTTGCATTGTAACAGAGAAGATATTCTCTAGTTTCGCGTGCTTAATGAAAACTCTTGTAGAAACATATTCTCATCAGGTAGCCACACTTTTATTAAGTCTTCTAACTATAAACAACACTTCGAACAAACGTTTTGTTGAACTCTTCGATTCTTCCCTAACAGTTTCCGTGTATTGTGAGACCAATGAGTGGAAAGATAGCAGGTGAAACAGTGTAGGGAAGTACCGATGTGGACCCAACTTCCAATGGAGTTGGGCTAATAAAAGCTTTGTTTTTTCTTGAAACGTCAATTTTCTAGAAAAATAGTACTTTGAGAGCACAAATTTCGAAGATCTGAACTATCATGATTCTTCAGTTGCAGCGGTGACCCAACGACTGCCCAGTACTAAAGTTAAAATGTAATTAAACGTTTTTTGTTTATTTCAGCTTTTATTTTAAAAACAGCGCCAAAAACATAGGCAAAAAGTGACAGTGCTGCTAAAAACCAAAGAGCCATTCTTTTTTTAAAAAAAAGAAATTACTTCTAATAAACAACTTTACCCGAAAGTAATACCGAAACTACTTCTTATATGTGTGGTTTTAAAAAATGATATTAGCTTGAAAAAACAACGATTAAAGAAACTTGATAGCCTGCGTTAAGACTTCCGTTTTTTAAACCTGAGATTTCTGTTCTATAAGAAGTACATAAATATTGTACTTTTGAAATTTAACACTACCACTTATTCATTTCCTTTCTCTTCACACATTAATGCAGCAGCAAACTTTCAAGTAACAAAGCACTTACCACTAGGTATACACTAATAACAGGTACTGTACTGAGATCTGAGCGCACACAATTTCGGGTAAACGTCATTCGATAGAGACAACCAAACTGCATAAACGTAGATATTTGCGGATATTCCAGTATGACGTGAATCTAGTTTTCTAGGGATTTTCCCGGAAACCTATATGAAATTTCACTTTATTTTTTTCAGTGTATACCTTTATAACTAACTTTTTAGTTATTCTATCGAATACAATGAAGACAAGTGAAGCCAACGAACCTGTTTTTGAGGATTTAGCCGCTATCGCGTAACGATTCTAGCCATGCACTTGAATTTAGCCGTGCACTTTCCGGAGCTCTAGCTCCGAAACTGGATTTTTGATAACGCAGTTAAAGTACAGGTCAAAACCGAGACACCCTCTTCTCGCAAGGTTTTCATAGGTTTTGTGGGAGGTTGTAGCCGCGATATTCTGGCATGGCTAGATGCACCAGAAAATAGACTACAAAACAACAAAGAGCTATTTTCGAAAACGTTTTTCGTTTAAAAGTTATTCGACTTTTACTGAAAACCTTGCCAAAAGGGACAAGCCCTTTTTCACTATTTTTGCGAGTTTTGCTGGGAGCGAGGTTGTTTTTGTCATCGTAAACCACTCTACTTTACACGTCATTCGACTTTCACGGGCTTCAAAATCATATTCAGGACAGTCTTAAGACAATGTAACTGGACAGTCTGAGATCTGCAATACTCGTTAGAATCCCAGGAAACCGGTAGGTCAACGTCGTTCATGTTTATAGTATTCATTGATTTTGCGGTCAACCACTCAACTTTATACATCATGCTATAGAGAATTTCACGAGCTTCAAAATGAGCCATGAAGGCCTTTTAAAAATATGCCCACATTGGTCAATAGTTGAAATACTTGGCCGATATAATGATTTTCACTTATCTTAGTGCTTTGAACACTCCGTTAGCCGTTTTTCTGACATACAGAATAATTATGTATTGTTCGAAAGTCTACCATTGGATAGCCCTTGAAATGCTCTACAAGGTGAGCTGGTCACAATATCCAGAAAGGTGGAGCCAGTTATTAAAGATGCGGAAAAGAAGCTTTCGGGTGTTATCTAAACAGTAGTTGTTACGGTTCGAACAAGAAATGAGTGTCAGATGCAAGAACTCATTCGTGAAGATGTAGAAGCAGTACAAATGAGAGATAAGATAAAATGTCTTTAGAACAGCATTATTTTCGTTGGCTGCCTAATATGACAGATGAAGCAATCTCCCCACTTCTTCATTCGCAAGTAATTGTCGAACTTTTCTCGTTAGACAATGTCGCGTGATAAATAGTTAAATAAGATAATTTTTCTTTAGAAAGAGAAACAAAAAAGTTTCAATAACTTATAAAGTATTGTGGATTATCGTACAAAAGTAAAAGACGAGAGTTTAGTCTTTTCTTTCTAGTCACCATCGATTCAGTGATACTATCATCAAAAAAAATTATGATTGTTATTTAATCGCAAATTCATAATAAAATTTCAAAAGTATGTGTCGGATTTATGGTCGTTTATACGCACATTTAAGAACGTCCGGCCGTTTGTAATAGGATTGCGCTGTTTTATCTGTGCATGCACCACCACCACTTCTTCCTACATGCTTGCAATGTACATTTGGATCGACAAATGCTAACTGAAGATGCAATTGTCTACAAACAACATTACTTTGATCTTCTCTATCACTTGTTCCATATGGTATTTTATTTGTCATAAACAACTGCTTACATTTTCATATTGGGTATTATTTTTGATGCATACTTTTTGAATACCTTGGCATAAACCTTCTATCATTTGCGTATGATAGGCTGCTGGTTGGTCAAACGTTAAACCAGGATTTCGTACTACTGCATCATAGGCACAGAGTCTGAACTGGTTATCAAATGCTACGTACGCGAATATTGTTAAAGTTTCATTATTAGAGAAATATATATTAAATATAACACTGACCAAATATTTAGATAAATCATACGTTATGTGAACTAATTCTGACGATTTGACGGTAAATTTTGCAGGAGGCAAACCTTGAATACTACATACGATACCATAAATATATTCAAAAGCCGGAATAGTGGTATAGAATTCACCGATAGGTGTTGCGAGGCCCTGGAAATGTGGCGAATATAATTTTGCTTTTAATTTTGGATTTTTGTTTAGAATAAGATCTGAACATGTACCGGGTAATATACTCTTCAAGAGTACGTCTACTTGCTTGCTCATTTTATTATTTTGTAGCATAAACTTTATAATACTAAAGTTTAGTATCTTCAACTGCCACATATAAGGGAATAACGCATATCAATAAGATAAATACCAGAGACAAATGATGCATTATTGCTGTAAAAAAAATGTATAGGGTATCAGAACAATATTAATGTTCAACCTCTTATACATCTCATTAGATCGTCGAAAAAAGTTGTCGGTATTCGCTAACAGCAAAGCGACAAACGATTATCGGATTGAACTTGTTTATAACAGAAGTGGTTTATAATCAGTCTATTATGACTTTTAGCTTCTTTTTCTTCAAAATGCGTGTGTAAACATTTTTTTTTAAAAAGGAATTTGTAAGTTTAGAATCAAATAAATTAAGTTTAAATTTTGTCATGTAGATTTTGCAGAAATAACTGAGACTTTAAGGAACGGCGGTCCCTCCTGGCTGTTTACATTACTTTGTTGCCCATGTCGACCTACATATATGGTGACACGAACCTCCCAGACATGCTCTTCCCATTTTCTTTTGACTTTTAAAGGTTTACAGAAACTCAAGATGTTTTACTAAATAGATTACTGTTCATTAAAGAAGTGTGTTCTAATGATAAGACTGACTCCGATCGCTCAACGAGATCGAAGTGCCTATATGCCGAAATTATTGCGAACTTTGAATGAAGTTTGGTTAACAAAAATTTTCTTTTTTTGTGAAATGTTGATTTTTCAGAAAACTAGTATTTTTTAAGAGCGTTGCCACAGATTGTGGCTTCACGAAGCGTGACCGAAAAAACGTTTGCTAACAAAACTCTTTCTTAGGTGCCAAATGGGATACTGATTGTAATAATCTTTTCAGTGTAACGGAAAAATTTTGTGGAAAATTAAATTTAAGAATTTAAAATTATTAAAAAACTTATAACTCAATATTTCCATTACACTGAAAATATTATTACACTCAGTACTCCATTTGGCACCTACCCAAGCAAAACCTGCCCTGCAAAAATATCTAGATGCATTCGCTGGTGCATCTAGCGATGCTCCAGCAGGAGCATCTAGATAAATGAGTAAAAAAAATCTAGTTATCTAGATGCATCTAGTAAAAGC
>CAJNOQ010006419.1:0-13655 GCA_905250885.1 Didymodactylos carnosus
AGTTTTTTTATCTTGAAAAAGTCGTCTATCCTGCTTTATAACAGTACCTTGCGCTTACACTAGAGGTGGATACTTACTGCCTATAGTAGAGATGTGCAACCCGATCCGAAGGTTGGATACGGGTCTGGTACTGGTACAGCAGTTACGGGTCCGGAACTCGAAAGATTTTAGTGGAAAAATTCAAGATTTCAGCCAAAATACATTAAGTTTTAAAAGACTTACTTGAGAACGTAATAATAACTTGACATCTCCAGCCGAAAAAGAAAACTTTCTAGCTGAAAATCGAAAAGGAGAAGATTTTTAGGCATAGATCGGGCACGAGTGAAAAAAAGAATCTCCAGGTCAGAGAACGGTACTCGTGCACATCTCTAGAATAGAGTTGTTAGATTCAATTTCAAGTGAAATCGCTTTGTTGGACTTTAAAATGCATACATATATTAAGAAGATAGACATTTTGAAAGGTTATCCACACTGAGTGGTTGTGCTGCATTTCGGTAAGCGTTAATTTTAGCACTAGAGAAAATTGAGAAAAAAAGTTGATCCCATGATTATGACGAGGGGATCATTTGAGTGATGAATAAAAAAGTGATCATGTGATTTATGGACGACTGCCTTCACGATTACAAACCTCCATGTTTTCATTGTTATAGAGAATAATTCATTAATAACAAATGTTTTTTCATTCATTCTTTGTATGGACAAAAGAGAAAATTTATTTATTTGTTTCCATGTTTTTGCATTGGTTTCTACCGATTATTTTTCTGACTTATCGAAAAAATCGTTTGAAAAAGAATATTAAAATATTCTTGTATATAAAAAGTTTAGAAAAAAAATTGTATATAAATAATCGTAGTCAGTTTCATGTAATTTAATCTAAATTATAAGACATCCAGGTGAAATCGGATAGATTACAAGGGTCGCTATAAACTTTTAATAAATACTGTCATAACATCATTTTTTTCTCACTAAATTGAAGTGTCATTTACGTTATCTTTAAATATTTTTTTCTACGCATCAGTAATTAGTTAGTAATTTGTCTATAAGTTGGAGCTTGTACTTCCTAAAAGAATATTGTCAGCTTGATGATAATGACGTCATTTTTACCCTATCATAGTTTTATTTCTTACTAACGCTTTTAGGAAGAACCTATATTATTAAATATTGATAGTGAGTATAATTCTATATGTTAATTTATTTCATTTACTACACAGATACGTCTGACTTTTCACACCATTATATAAAATTCTGAAGATCACCAATTTTCACTGATGAAATGCGTAACAGAGTTCAAAAACAGAGCAGGTATGTATAATCAACACTAGCAGAATGATACGAATTATGCTAACCTAAAGTATTGATAGAGAGCTCGATCGAGAAAAAAAAGAACATTTCACAGCATTTTCGTCACCATGCCCTTTCGTCATCGGATATTGCTGAACTTTCGTCACATAACGAAAGTTCTGTTTTCAAGGACAAAACTTCTTTCGGCATGTGACGAAAGTTTAGCTATGTTACATAGTGGTTACGAAAGTTAACCCCTTTTATGACGAAAGTGTCTGGTTTTTTCGACATGTGGCACGACACTTTTGTCACACGTTGTATGAAACGGCTGCGATAAAATCAAGTTGTAGTGTAAAGTTCATTAATCAAAGTCTAGTAGTACAAACTGCAGTAATGCAAACTGTAGCAGTGCAAACTGGAGTAATAGCTTCTTGCTTTTTCCTTTACAAACATTGCATTTTCTTAGCGAAAGACCTAAAAAATCTTTTTGAAGTCTTTTCTAAAGTCAAAGTATCAAAATCAAGCGTCTCTTGCGTTTGGGAGTAGTTCGGTCTGGAGTAGTTCAAATACAAGCAGTCCTTTTACAGTCAATAAGAATAGTATATAAAGGTGAGAAAAGCGATAAAATAAAGCATAAACGTACATGAACTTTCATCACACGTGATAACTTGTTATTTGCTGTTATGTTATAAGTGTGACAAAAGCTCTTTTTGGGTTGTGAGGAAAGTTCGTGATGGAATGTGACGATAGTTGTAGGTATATTACACTGTTGGTTACGAAAGGTCACCACTTTTGTGACCAAAGTGTGAACTGGTACTCCCCCGCAAAAATGTCACACAACTTTCGTCACACGACAAAAGTGCTGTCACCCAAAAGAAGAGTATACGGTTATTGTTGACTTTCTGTATTATTGTATTATAAAAGAAAAACAAAAAGTTACTTTCACCTTTATCTTTTCATTTTTAGATTTTATTTAAAATGTTAGACTCCAAAACCGGCAAGCATGTAGTTGAATAACACTTTTTTCCTAATTATTTTCTTTTTCTCTTCTCTTCTACTTCTTAATGTCTCTCGGCGAACTTAAATTTTTAAAAATATCTATCGACGATATACAATTTATTCATCAAAAAAAACGACAACAAAATAATCGATCGATGGTCGTTGGTTGTGAAAATTCGCTACAATCGAGTATAAAAAATGCTTGTGAGTATTTACTAAGGGGGGAAAAGCACACTTCCGTACTTCTCTGTACTTCTCGTACTTCTTTCTTGAGAGAAGTATGACGAAGTATGGAGAAGTACGGTGAAGTACAGCGAAGTACGGAAGTATGCTTTTTCCCCCTTGGTATTTACTTAGTATTCTTAAAATAAACAGAATTATCCTTTAAATTTGGTATATATCATTAACTTCATTAATAATTCATACTCTGTTTGAATATTTTAGTTCAATATTTACAATTATTAATATTACAAAAACTTTATTCCGATGAATATTCATTTCATGGTTTAACATCTCCCCAACATACTAATTCTGAACGAAAACATAATTGCTTGTATCAAGTATTTTTGGGTGGTTCATGTAATCCAACAACATGGCGTCATGATCAAGCTATACCATACTTTCAATCACGATGTGTATCTTATTTTAATCCACAAGTCAGTCAATGGACAGAAGATTTAGTAGAAATTGAACATCAAGCTAAAGAATTAGCACCTTTACTTTTTTTTGTAATTGATCAAGATACACGTGCTCTATCATCTATTATTGAAGTTAGTTATTTAGCAGCAAAAGGAAGAAATTTAATTGTTGTCATGAATGATTTGAATCGTCAACATGCAAAATTTTTAAAATCCTATGAAGAAACTAAACAACAACAACAAATGGATGATGATTTTGATAATGTTTATCAAGCACGAAAAACATTAAAAATATTGTTGAAAAGTATTAATATACCCATTTTTGATAGTGTTAGCGTTGCGTTAGAATATGCAGCATTTTTACTAGATATAACAAATAGAACAAGCAGTGAAATCAATGAAAATAATAACAATGAGAAAAGAACAATCCGTGGTATGTAACATTTAAACTATTCCATCTCAATAGTAATTGTTAACAAATCACTTTTATTTCAAACTTCAGATGTCTTTTGCTTAATCTGTTTAGATTCTGTATTTGATAATGAACAATGTGAATCACGTTCATATTCATCAAATCCATATGGAACATCAAACTCTCAAAATACCTCTCTTTCTTCACCTGTAGTTATTAGACAGTCATTATCAAATAAAACGATCTATCAGTCAAATGATGAATTCTATGAATATGTGGAAAAAAAACTTGAAAGTAAAAATGATTTACCTTTGCCTAATCGTCGAAATAGTTCTGCTGAAATATCACTACCACAATCTTTATATTCTAAACATCAACAAGTAAGATTATCAATTACATCTTGCCCTTTTCCTCAATCAACAGCAAAACGTCCATTACGATTATCAAATAACGAAAGTTTATTTATTCGTTCATTTTTATTCAATTCTTATTTAAAAGAACATGTTTTTCATAAACCAAAATTGTGTTCAACACAGATATCAACATGTGACTCAGCAATTGGTGATGACAGTGATTCCTTATTGTCCAGAACATTATCATCTTCATCATCCTTGTTTTCATCATCTTCTGATTTTTATGACGTCATGGACGAACAGCAAAATGATGAACAGATACAACAACAATTAAGGTAGATCTTGATTTTAACAGACCCAACTTTTTAAATCCTCGAATATTCTATTTCAACTCTTTTATTATATTGTGTGTCAACTTATAGCGTTGTCTGGACGAAACGAAGAAGTGATTAGACCTTTTGTGTGAGAGATAAGAAAAAATTCTACTAGAAATCTAATATTAGATATTTTGATTCTAGTTGATTTTAAAATTTAATGTTTGATTTCTGTACAGTTTCTATGAAGAAGATACTTTCGATTGAATCTGAACTTATAGTGCAGATAAAAATAAGAATGACAGAAACATCATCTTGTGCAACCATATGAAAGTTTGAATTGTTTGAAATAGTTTTGAAGTTGTCATACTTTTTTTATTTTTTCGGAGATAACATAACGATCTTCAACAGAGTGAAACAACTTTTTGAACTCGATTTTATAACATTTGATAAAAATAGAACTAAGATCGTATTTTTTTCACAACTTCTGCTGAACATTTTTCTCGTCTTTTTAATAACTATTCAGAATTACTAATTATCATAATATCTTGAGTTTCTGTGAGCTGTGAACCTTCAACAAATTAAAAATTTGTATCATATTGCTGAGTATTGACACTTATCAAACAAGTATGAATATTACTGATTATCACTTTACTTTTTAATTTTAGTGTTAATTTAACTGATATACCGATTGTCTCAACAATAGTATCTAAATTTTCTCCTTACATTCCTTTTATCCGTACGAATGATATTTCAACTCAATCCTTATCTAAAATACTTAAATTACCGTTTCGTTTTCTACGTAATATATTTCAACCGTCAGTGATATCTTCTATTGAAAATGAAAGTGATGAAGTTCAAGAAAAACCTATTACATCGATATCTTTTCCATCATTATCATCATCGTATTTTGATATTTATTATGCTGGTGATAATACATGGTATGATAATTGTGTATCCCCATTATTAGAGAAAAATAATATTACTTGTTTAAAACAAATGTGTTCACAATTATTTTCCAATGTCTATGATATACATGCACGTAAACAATGTCGTCTAATTTATTATGTTATAACAAATAGTGAACGTTTATCTAATGTATGTACAGAATTAGCATTTTTAATTGGTGAACATAAGGCACACATTGTTATTTGTTTACAATATATGGATGAAGAATTTAATAATCAAAATAATGCCGATATATGTGATATTAATAGAAGTAGAAAATATTTAGAAGATTTAGCTAGAAAAGAAAATATTACTCTATATCAATCTTTAGATCTAAGTTTGCAACATGTGATAATTTATTTGAACAAAAATAAGCATTTTTCTTAAATAAATATTTATAGTTTTTATGAAATAAAAAGTTGACATCTATTTTCTCATGATAAATAAAAATAAAACTATTCAAAAAGATTTGAATATTTACAGTTTCTATAGATTAAAGATCTTTTTTTTAGTACGTTTTTTAAATCAAATGTGTTTTTATCTTGCATTTTTGTTTCATTGATTTTGTATTCAGTTTTTTCGTATTAAATAGGAAAAAAAATATGAATTATCTTTTAAGAGCAAAAAATGTTAACATTTTTTTCATAATTTCGATTAGTATTGGTGTATTTGATTTATGCAACAAATAACTAACAATGAAAATTTGATCACAACAAAAAAATATATATAGCCAACTAGTCTATTTTGAAGACGTTAACAATTATAGAATTTAATATTGATAAAATCGAACTGAACATTGAACGCATTATTTGACCAACAAAAGTTTAATTTAATTTAGCCATAGATTTCGCCATTTTCTCATTCGCCCTCTAATATTAAGATGGTTCTCAGATCTTTTCATTAGAGATAGGGCCTGACAGAGGCTGATGCTAGATTTTCACTCTCATCGTCTGAGCTATACTCTAATTGAAAACATTAAGTTGTCAAATGAACGATGTGCAAGTGCTGCTATATTATTAGTCTGAACATAAGCAACAACAATAAAAGTAATAAGATGTTATTCGTCTTTTATCCGAAGTGTAATATTTAACATCTTTAAAATTGTTTTTCTACTAAAAATAGATAGAAAAAGAACAGTAACAGCTTGTTATCGTATTGACTATAGTATAAGATATATTCATAGTATCTTGTAAAAAATTAGATTAAAACCATCTATAAGCTCATATAAAATCAATTAAAGTCATACTGGAAGCACAACACGCATCAACTTGAGCGAATCACCCTCGTCACACTTTCTCTTTCTAAATACTCACTTCTTGATTTGATCGTTTTTTGAAGCTTTACTATAAAGCGCGCACACAAAAACAGATAAAAAACTTTAAAAATCGAAAACAAATCAGTCTTGTGCTAAAACACATAAAATGATATCAAAAAGTGACAAAAACAATTTACTCTTGTTTAGCAGAATTTTGTAATATTTGTTGTATTTTTTCTAATAAAATTGCCTTGTCTTTCAATTCTTCATTTAATACTTGCTTTTGTCGTTCTAGTAATTTGATTTCAGCCATTTCTTGTTCAATATTCCATTCAGATGTTTCATCAAGTGTTTGTTCAAATTGTTCTAATTTATCATCCATTGATTGTACACAAGTTGATAATGTTGTTTTATGTGCATCGTTGACTTCTGCTAATTGTCGAACAAGTTCCAAAATTAAATCGACAGATTTCTCTGTATTTTCCACTAGAACCTGTTTCGAATGTAATTGATGTTTTGTTTCTGCTGTTGTTTGATGAAATTCTCTAACATCATCACTCACTTGATGACGAATACGCATTAACGTATCAAATGTTCCAGACATTAAATCATGAACTTGAGCATCTAGTAACATGTTTTTTTCATATAATCCTGCTAGATATTGATCCTAAATGAAAACATGTATAAATAACTGAACAGATATTGTAAGAAAGATATTCTTACCGAAATATTTTTTGTATTATCCATTGTATTCAGTGCATATTTCAAACGTTGTGTAATTACATCAAATTTTTCTTTTAACATATCTTTTTCTTTTCTAATTTTATCCAATGCTGATATTTTTTGACATAAACGCAATTCTTCTTCGGCTAAACGATCTTCTAATGTTTGTAAATATTCAGTTTCACTCATAAAAACATTGGATAGTTTTAATTCCATTTCAGCTAATCTTTGATGAATACTAGAAAATGCTTTTGAAAATTTTTCTGATGTTGTACGACCAGTAATACCGGCTGTTATTTCTGGTGTGGTCAATTGAGCATTTAATAATAGAAGACGTTCATATTCACATTGTGGTTCAAGTTCTTGATTACCACAAGATTTTAAAGATTTGAATGATGAAAATTCCATTAGTGGCGATGGAAGAGTGATGTTTAAAATATCCATATTGTTAAAAAACCTAGAAAAGAATTAAAAAAGTATAATTGTAGAAATAATTTTCAGGAAATTAAATTAAAATTTAATCTTACAACACATCTTTTTAATTATTCTTTTAATACTTCCCTGAATAGTTATTCTATTCTGAGATGCGAGAAGAATAGTTTCAACAAAACTTTCTTTAGAGGCTTTGTAAGTAGCTCATAACACTCTATCTCCATCATACTAGGACATATCTCACATTAAAGAAAGAGGAAGAAGGATTTCTGGAGAATTTGTCGTGCATGTACTTACAGACGAATTTTAAATCAATCGTCAAGAGTGTCAAGAGTTCATATATCTCAATACTTGTAATTTTAGACTAGCTTCGTCAATAAAACGAATGAAAAATATTGTGTATATGTTAGATTCTTTTTGTTTGATATCGTTCTGGTAGAAGAAAAGTGAATTTTGATATATATTTACAAATAAAGATCGCTATTATATCCTAAGAGCACGTTTTTACATTAAAGATGACCTGGATAAATAAAAATTAAAACAAGTATAAACAGAAAAATATTGTGTCCAGTATGAAAGTTCCACTTTTAGTCACATTAGTGTACTAAAGCAAGTGAGCATTATCTATATAACTCTTGTACTATTAAAAATGTCAACTTTTCAAGTCTTTTCTCTAAAAATAACTACAGCTCATGAGTCACTTTCTTTCCTAATGTTTTTGTTATCGAGGGATCGCACAATTTTAATATGAACAAACTTCATATGAAGAAACAAAAAAGTATCACGGACTACTGTGAATTTACTAGAACTCTTAAGACTCCAGCTAGATATACAATATTTTTGTAAAGAATCGATATTGAGCTAAGCGCAAGAACGGATACTCCAAGATGTTTGCTATCGAAATTCATAATGATCGGGGCTTCGTAGAAGGCTTTTGGAAAGATTTTCTAAAAACCTTGCAAAGATGACTTTTCCGTGAATTGAGCTGTGTCCATGATAAATCGAAGCCAGAAATATTATCAAGCATGCCAGTGGCAATATAGCAAACATTTCTGAACAAAATGAAACATCTTCCAACTCAAAACGATGTTTTAAGAAAAATTTATGAGAGTTGCTAGAAGCTTCAAGTTTAACTTGCACAAAATGGTGAGTACAAAAACGCGTGGGAAAATTAGAGGTGGTACATTCAGTTGTTGAACCATTTGCTGCTACATCAATATTTCCTTTCTCTAACGGCATAATGTTACTAATAAAACCGTTTGTTTCAAAGATAAAAGAGGAAGCGAGAAACAATTGCAAAAAAGAATAATTGTCAACTTGAATAATATTAAAGAACTATAAAAATCATCTTCAAATATCATTTCAAATACACTAATTTAATGCTATAATTTTAAATTAAAAGCAAATATATTTTTTGTAAGTTTAGATTAAAAATATAAGAATTCTTAAAAACAAGTACATATGACAACAGTAATTCATGGTATGTCTAACTTTCAATTTAACAGCCAAGATCTAGCGTTATCCTGTAGTAAGAAAACCATAAAGTCTTCTGTACTGATGACTCAAAACCTATATCTGCTTAAGGTGTACATTGACATATATTATTGGACTAAGTTAGACTCTACAAATATTGTTGTACTTGTTTAGAATGTTGCAAATGTCATGAATGTTGATGAACGGGTACCGATTTTAGATACATAATTTCTGTTTTTATTTTTTTATTTATTAACAGATAATTGACTAGAATTAGGCAGAATAAAGGAGATAATTAAAAAAAAACTTTGTAAAACAAGTGTCGATTAGACGTTATTTTGAGCTGCTGCTTTTTCCATTTTTTTCAATATTAAATTTTGACGATACAAATGTTTCAGTTGTGTTGTTCGATCATTCGCACAACCTACAAAACATCGTTTTACAATTTTGTATAGTTTGTTTCAGATGAATATTGTCACTTACCAAGAAAACTATTGATTCTCAATGTATTTAAGTTAAAACTTTCTATTCCAGTATCATCACAATATACTGGACCATCGTTGTAAATTAAATCAAAACCTCCCACACGTTTTTCTTTTAAAGTTAATCTGAGCACAAAAATAGAAATAAAATTGTTTTAGAAAAGAAAATATATTGTAGAATATTCATACCGTCCTTCCATATCAATAACATTGGCCATATCATCTAATAATCGATATTTCAAATCATTATCTTCTTGATTACTTGCTGTTAATGATGGTGATGCATTTGTTTCAATCAACCATCTGAAAAGAAAAAGACAGACAAGTGTACATATTTAAGAAATTCATAAATACACACGGTTTTAAATTGGCATCGAGCAATATATCATAACCATATAGTTCAAAACAATGTTTATCATTGATCATTATTTTTTGAACACTTTGCAAACTTTTTATGAATATATCGTCCATTTGTTTTAACATTATTTCAACCTAGAACAAAAAAACAAAAAACCGAAGTTAACACATGTAAAGAGATATACGTCTTTTATCATACAATTTCTGATCCATGTTTAGCTGTCAAATACTGTCTTAATCGAGACATTGACCATTTATAACCTAGTGAAGAAAAAACAATGAAGCGAAAATACTATTGATGCGAGGAAACAATAATACCTTTATCTGGATCATAATTTGGTGCCGTTTTTTGAACAGCATTATTAGTTATGTGAACATCTATACGCTTGATGTTAAGGATATGATATTAAATTTATTGAATAATACTTCAAGCTTTTCATTAAGTTTAAACAACTAGCCTATCTGAGACAAAATGACAGATGTGTTTGTTTTTGAATAATATTACTTCCTGTTCAAAAATGCTGGAAAGTCGCGTTTTCAACAACTTTCGTTTTTTAATCAAGAATTTTCTAAGTTCAGAAGGTTGGTAATGTAGTATCTTTAACTATCAATGAATGAAAAGAAAAAATAGTAATTGGATGACATGGATCCAAAATGTTACTATTTCTCTCCATTGTATAAAAAAAATAAGGTCTAACTAATATTCGTAAACGAGTGATAAATGCCTATCGAAAAAAAGAGAAATATGTAAAAGAATATATGTTAAAAGCCTAACAAAACTCAGATTGCTTTTAATTAATCTAGACATAACTCATTTTTAGTCTAGGCAAACTTAAAATTGAAATTGTCTAAGTAAGAGTAAAACTAAAAACGGCGAATGAAGAAATTGCGAAAATACGTTCAGAGTTCAAATTGGTTTAATTTTTTGTTTATACACATATTTATTGACAAGAATATATTAGGAGTAGTATCTTTCTACTTGAATCATCACCAACAATCCAACAAAAAATGATGTATGTTTTTAGTCAACCATGTACAATATAATCTTTTGTCCATCTGACTATTTACCGCTATAGTAAAGATGAACAAACAGAGTGTTTGCTATACATTGATCATATTAAGTTCTTCAACTACCGGGTGTAGTAATAAAAATTTCCTATCGGCTACTGTCTCATTTATTACAAAAGTTAATTTTTTACACAAATAATAAAATGCTATACATTGGGATAATATTTATTCATACGAATATTGAATTGATTGTGCCAGTCTAATAAAAATAATACATCCCAAACCGAGCCAGAAGAACTCGGTAAACGTTCTTATACCATCACAATTATTATTTGTTCTACTTTTAAAATCGTGTGCATTCCAAATATTAACTCTTTGTCAAGTAGACATGTGTGTACACAAAAAAATTAAACTAATTTAAACTCTTAACGTATTATCATGGCTTTTACTCTCGCGATTTTTCTATTCATGATTTTTAGTTTCATTCTAACTCAGACATACGTCAAAAGTGCGATGCGCATCTGGATGATTTTAAGTTAAAGCGAGTGTTAAAACATCTGTACTGTGTATCCGCACCTTTTCTAAACAAATTTATTTCTGTTACAAAAATAAAATACTACAACTAAGCATGATTTTAGTGATAGATTTGATAACTCAAATTTCATATAGTCCATGAGTTTTCCTAATGAAGCTTATTTTTACTATTATGCTTGTTTTGTTGATAAAAAATAAAACCATTTAAAATTCAGATTAACTAAAATAATTTAAAATTAGAACATAAATTTCTTTCAGGGAACACATCTCAGAAATGGCACAATGAGGTGAAGAGCGATAGTTCTCAGAAAAATTGTAAAGGAAGAGATGAAATAACGACAGAGACTTCGCAACACGAATCTAATCAAATGGTATCGTCTACTTCAGTAACAACTTAAGCATTTTTAAAATTTGATAAGCCATATTTGGTTTTGAAGAATAATTACCCTAACTGAAGGTTGTGCGTATTATACAATGAGAACTGCCTATTGAATTCTCCTATATGAATGTTACAATAATATCTCTTAATATTATTCGTATTAGAAAGCGTCAATAACTCAAACAATAATGCATACTCAATCTGTGATCTATAGAAAAGGTGAACTCTTTTCTTGAAAACAATTATTCTCTACTGAAGGATACATGTATCTTCGATGCTTTCTAATGAAAATCTCGTTCCCGATAAACGTGCAAAACCTTCACGATATAACCAAACACGCAATGGATTATACTAGAAAAAAGTGAAAATATATATTAACTTTGACAGTTGATGATAAACAAGTTTATACTCACAGATGTAACGAGCATATATATTCGAATATCAAATTTTTTTCCTCCGATCACATAAGGATTATCCAAATAACGTTGGACAACATACGTTTCAACTGCATCACCTTTGTTTGCTTCTTTTTCATAACCCGTTAAATATTCACCCTGAGGAACAAATAAATAATCAAACAACATCATTTTTTAAACACAGTATCATACTTTTCGCCATGCTGTGATATCTTGTAATCGTCGAAAGAGAAATATTCCTTTGCCTTGCGCTCTCGCTGCTGGTTTCATTATCCAAATCGTATCTGGATTACGTTTGAATTCTTCAACAAATAAATGATATTCGGACTAGAAAAAAAAGAAGTAGAAGAACAATTCGACTATTTATCATGTAGCACAAACATTTAAACTCACTGGAAGTACATAAGTTGTTGGAAAAAAATCACATCTAATTAAATATAAAATAAAGTATATTTAAAGTAAAAGAATAGTAACACGACAGATACTATTGATGGTAAATTTTATCGGTTTATAAAAAAGATATTGAGTTCATTTTCTTCTTAAGTTTGCACGTACTTCAATGCTTCTAAACGGCCTTGTTCTCGTTCAACTTGTTTTCTAAAACGTTTCAAATTCTTCACCATCAAATCTTTTCTCGTTAACTATGCAATTAAACAGAAAAAATAAAATAACGTTTAAAAGAGTACATGATCAAAATGATATACTTCATAATGATTTCTAAAATGGTTAATTCTCATATGTTCTTCAAAGTAACCATGATCAAACAAATCTTTCATTGAACCAACATCACACCAATAAAAATCCCACTCATCTTCTCTAAACGTAACAAAATAAACATCACACTGAGACTTTATACATCTAAACAAACAAATCAAGCTAGAAACTTACTCTCCTACCTCAACCCATCCTCGATTTTTCAATACTTCAAGTATTGTATTTTGTAAAAACGATCGAAATCGAATCGGACGATCACTAAAACAGAATAGAGAAATCCAGTCCTTCGAAAAAACAGTTCACTTGAATGTTTTACTCACACAATTCCACGTCGCTTTTCTCTTCGGCTATCAAATGCCTAAAAATAATTAATGAAGGTAAACCGATACAGAATAATCTTTATTTCAATATCTTAACAAACCTTAGAAGCAAGACTTTTTAATGCCATCAACAAGTACTTGCGTTTATGACGTAATAATAAATAAATAAATCAAGAATATTCAGCCATATTTATATTCCGAGATCGTTGGCTACTAAGCAACGAACAGCTGGTTATTGGTTTTGAAACTTTTTATTTTATTTTTTATCCTTATTCGATCTCCTATGTGAAAATAGATGTGCAAAATGAATAAAAGAAAGAAAAAAATGTGAGTGAAGGCATGAGAAATCGATGTTAAACGATGTTCTTATGCTGTATGTCCGATGGCATGAGAATGGTTCGGTCAAGATACAGGTGTCGACAATTTTTTTTCAACGAATCGCGACTGTCAATGTATTTTCAGCTGGAAAGGCGTTGGTAGTCTGCTCCCTAGTTGATAGTATTTGTTTAGATGTATAAAGTCTCAGTGTGATGTTTATTTTGTTACGTTTAGAGAAGATGAGTGGGATTTTTATTGGTGTGATGTTGGTTCAATGAAAGATTTGTTTGATCATGGTT
>CAJNOQ010006420.1:0-13655 GCA_905250885.1 Didymodactylos carnosus
ATTCAAAATCCCCTTTTTTTTCTGAAATTTTTTGTACGAAACGCGTAATAGTAGCCCCCCCCCCCCCATAATACAAGCCCCCCCTAAAAATTTTGAACGCTTGGACAATTTAGAAGCCCCGGAGGCTTCTATTATGGGGGGGGTTTATGTAGTTTATTACGAAAAAAATTCCCAGTAACTTTATTTTTTTGAATATTTTCATTCAAACGATAGAATATCAGCGCAATTCGCTCATATATCAATAAATGGGAACTGCTGATTTATGCTTTGATAACCGTTACATTTTAGTGTCTAGGCTTCTTTACCTACCATATCGCGCGCTCATAAAGATTATGTAGTCACATGCATATTCCCGTTTTTGTTTAAACAGACGAAGGAGAACACGAAAACAGAAAAAGCTGAGACAAAAATAAGTTCTATTTCTGTTTTTTCTGTGCTCTTTCTTCTAAAAGAACTAATGTACGCCTGACTGAGGCATTCATCAGTTGATATAATCTGATGCAATGCAATCTTCTAGTCGGTTATTGTTAGATTTTCTTTAAAGATAGAAAACGGCAAAATAGAGAAAATTTCTGTAGATCACACTTTCATAAACAAAACGTTTTTTTTGGTGAAAATGTTCATAATTTTGTAGTCAAAACTTCAGTGGATAGACGTCTAACAACTTCCGAAAATTTAACTCAAATTTTTTAGATAGTTATTAAATGGGATAAGTAAGATGAGAAAACAAAATACGTCAGAAAATATTTTAGAGCAAAAAAGCTTCTCAAATGTCTCAAAGATAATTATACCAAAATTTAATGATTACTTATCACTTTATGAATATGTAGCAAATTGTATCACACAAAGATAATCCATGAACACATAAAAGACAGAGCCGAATAAATTTCATCTTTGCAGAAAATTGCAGAAGTGAAATATGTTCGGTTCTGTCTTGCATGTGTTCATGGATTATCTTTGTGTTACAATTTGCTGTATATTCATAAAGTGATGGATAATCATGCTAGCCCAATGAAAAGAAAATTAATGATTACTTATTATAAAACAATTCAAAAATCATATGATTAATTATCAAATTATATAATTAGGACAGTTATGTGACTATTGATATATAGATATAAATGAATTATACAAAAAAAGTAAAAAATGGACTTTATTACAGGCACAGTTTTATTTATTTTTTAATGTACTAAGTTGTTTAATATTTTCCATGATTGTTAAATAAAATGGGCTATTAGATGGCATACATTGTAATGCTTTTTCAAAATTTTGAATTGCTAAATTATAATTTTTAAGATAAGTATGAGCAGTTGCAATAGCAATATATGTTCTGCATAAAGATAGATCATTAGATGGTGAAACATTTAATTGTATTTGAAGAGCTTTTTCACTATATTTTAATGATTCATTAACATTTCCTTTAAGTAATAATATTTCTGAAATATTGCTATATCTCATGGCAATATTTGGATGATTTGGCGATAAATAAATTTGATCAATTTCTAATGCTTTTTCATAATATTTTAGCGCTTCATTATAATCACCTTTCATTTGATAACAAGATCCTAAACCATGATATACAATATTAAAACTATTATGATTAGGTGGTAACGAACATTTTAATGCTTTATCATAATAAATTAAAGCTGTATTATAATCATTTTTTAATCGATAACCTTGTCCAACATTACCATAAAATGAAACAAGATCACGATGATTTGATACATGATTATTAAGTGCTAATTCAAGTGCTTTTTCAAATGATTTTAAACTTTCATCATAATTCAAAAGTTGCACATAGGCTTTTCCGATATTATTGTATGCCTGAATAATAAGTGAATGATTTGGTGGTAAACAATTTAATCCTATTTTAAGTGTATATTGATGATTTTTTAAAGCATTTATAAAATCATTAGTTTCAAGATAAATATTTCCAATATTATTGTATGTAGTTATTAATTCAGGATGATTTGGTGGTAAAACTTTTAATTGAATTTCAAGAGCTAATTGAAAATATTTTAAAGCTTTATTATAATTAGCTGTCGTTAAATAAACTGAACCTGTTGAATTATAGGTACGTGCAAGTGATGATAAATCTGTAGGTATACATTTTAATTTAGTTTCAATTGATTTTTCACAATATTTTAATGCTAATACATAATTACCCTCGTCATAATATATTGCAGCAAGATTATGATAAGGACTTGCCAGTGCCTGATACGCATATAGGCCGCGTTTTTCTAATAAATTTATTGCTTGTTCCAAGTTTTTTATAGCCATTACGACATTACCTTTATGTTTACAAACTAGTCCAATATTATTATAAATTGTACCAATATCTTTATGATCATATGGTAATTGTTTTAATAACATTTCATAATATCTTTCTTCTTTATCATGTTGTCCCATTAAAAATAAAAATTTACCAAAAGTTAAAAGATCTGTTGTTTCACCAATTTCTTTTTTAAAATGATTAGTCAATTTAGTTAATTCTTTATCTTGTTTTTCACTTAATATTAATCCAATTTTCCATAATTTATTTGATAATTCTTCAACAGAGTCTATTTGAAAAACAGTTCCCATTGTAAACAATATTTCATTTTCAGATGGAATTGCACTTAAATGTGTTATATTAGCAAATGGCTTTGTATTAATATTTATATTAATTTTCATTTCAAATAATATTTTTTGTATATGTGGATCTATAGTACCAGCAAATGAGCAAGCAATATTTCTATCCATTGTTGTTGAAATAAAACTATTCATTGAAATAAATCCACCTATGTTCGTTCTAAGTTTGTTTAATTCATCATTAGAGTTCATTCACAAATCATGTCATCAATTTTGTTTTAAATACATGTAATCAGAAAATTATTCCCTTTTATTTTCTCTGACTACCATAGGAAAAATAGAGTAAAATTCTTGAAAGGTTTACCAGTTTAGATTTTAGATATTAGAAGTTGTATGATTTCTCGCTATATATAGTGTCGAAAATGGAACATTTCAATGACGTAAGGAAACATCATGTGAGAGACACGAAAGAGGTTCCAGGATGCTCTCTATTCCTGTCTCTCACGTGATGTTTTCTTACGTCATTGGAGTGTTCCATTTTTGACACGATATACATCGAAAAATCGTCCACTGTCAGTTAGTCAGTCAGTCAGTCAGATTGTTAATTTTCATGTGTGAATAAACCACCTCTTCCAAATTGTGGTTTCTGCTCGACATCGAACCCGATCTGAAGACGTGGCAAGATATATTCTCGATAAGATAAGAAGTAAAGATCTCGAAAATGTTGTACTTTGCAAACATAAATCTGGTGATCATCCACGAAAAGTCTTTCATAGTTTGAATGGCGCTTTATTATTCGATAAGATTCAAAGGTGAGTGAAAATGATTGAACAAATCGGCTCTATCAATCTGTCAAAACCATCAGGTCGTTCACGTACTGTTCGTACAAAAACAACAATATGAAAGGGCAAACAACGGTTGCTTAGAAAGAGCAGAGTGTCGGAAAGGAAGTTGGTGAATAAACTAAACATATTAACAAAGAACATTGGCCTCCTAATAACCCAGATTTTAATCTTCTGTATTATTGTATATAGAGCGTATTAGCCCAGGCAATGAGCTTGAGTAAAGTCAAAATAAAACTGATCTTGATTGACGAATTAAAACAAACTGTGAAGAAAACTAGACTGGAAGTTGTCACGCAATGTGTGGAAGATTTCAGCAAAAGAATATATCGCACTCTAGAGAATGATGTAGATTATTTACGTTACAGATGACGTAGTGCCGTCCACCATTGTAACAATTCTCCTGTGGAATAAATAATTTTGAAACCACTTAAGAAGAGAGTTAGATAAACCAGCATTTTTTAGTTTTATAAGTAGACCATCATGGTTAACTTTATCAAATGCCTTACTGAAGTTGAGAAAAGTCGCAACCAATGGAGAACCTTGATTGAAACTAGTCGAAATGTGGTGTACTATACGAATGAGTTGAGTCACTGTTGAGTGGTTTCGTAAGAAGCCTGTCTGGTTAGCGTGAAAAAACGCATTATTTCAGAGAAAACCATAAACATGATTAAAAACAATACGTTCAAAGATCTTTGATATAGAACTTAACAATGTAATTGGCCTATAGTTGCTTGGCAACTGAGCATCTCCATATTTATATAAACAGTGGACAAAACGTAGCTTTCAAGACTCAGGAAAAATGCCAGTGTTAAGCGAGTCATTGAGAAGAGTAGCTAATATCGATGTAATAGAAAGTGCTGCATATAACAACATTCTGTTTATGATATCAAGTGAACAAGATTTTGCTGTATCGAAACAACTATAAATGTTTTTAAATTGGAAACTTACAAATGATTCGAAAATTAAAATATACATTGTAACATGTATTCAAATTGATTTTAATTATTTATTAATAAAATCTAGTTTGATTTAATTTGCTGTACAAAGGTTTAGCAATACAATATATTGATATCTTATATAATCCACATTCTCTTTTCTTTCACATTCTTCTATATTATCAAAAATATTAACTTTTTTATGTACTGCTTCTATATTTGAGTGTATGTCATTCATTATTTTTTCAAACTGAAGAGGGAAGACGATTCTTCCGAAACGTTTTTGAAATAATTTCTGTTAATAAAATTTAAAAGGAAGAGTTTACAATCAAAAACTAACTCCACTTATCAGTGACTTGAAACAAATTTTATCAATATATATTTTTTGTTCAAATAAATTTAAATATGAACAATGGGCTCACAATTATGAAAAAATTCAAGGTGTTTTCAATGATAAAATACAACTTCTTAATAAATTAACAGAAAATGTAAAATCTTATACAAATACTTCAATATTAATAAGTATATTTAGTCCAAGTGCAAGTGAAAAATCAATTCATGATTTAAATAATGAAAATGCAACATTTATGTGGTTTCAGTTATTAATGGAAATATTATTGCGTATGCCACAAACAATAGAGGAAAAGTTTTCTATTGTTTGTGGTATACGTAATAAAAGAGCTTGGCATACAGTGCAACTTGTGTACTTCAAATTGTCTTAAAAACTGGAGACGGGTGCCTCCATATTTGTTAACTTTTTAACCTGTCAAGTTGATAGGATATATTGACATTCTTTGACTTTTTTACATTTATTATAAAGCTAAGTATATTTAATATAATTGAAAAACATTTTTGTAAAATCGTTTTACAAAAATGTTTAACAGAATATAGAGTAACTTCATAGTGATTGCAATGAACATTTTGATGAAAAGAAGAAATTTTCACTTTCTTGCTTTCTATATCTCTATGGGTAATAATAGAACGGATGCTTTCTTGTCGAAATACTAACTGTCAGAAAATTAATATATTCACTAGACGTTCATAGCAAAACAGGTCACTTTTCCTGGGGCTGGTTTACAAGAAAACGGAATGCATCAATCGATGGGGAATTTAACGAGGATCCCAGATATGCTACCCCTTTTTCCTGGACAACTCTTAGTTTTTGAGAAAGCAACGAAAAACTGTTTTTGCGTGGAAACTAGCGCTTTTTATTCTATTCTCCATATTTTTGCATATGTTTTTTCTTCTCTGATTCTCTTTCTTTTGTGTATTGTCGGAATGAACGAAAGAACGAAAAGAGAATAGCTGCATATATTTTATACTAAACGTTGATTTGTACAGCTATACTTTAGTGGGAATATTCATTTAGTCTTTTTGTATCCAGAAACCTTTCTACACTATGAATGCATAATCCGTCAAGTTAAACAATTAAAATATCACTAATTAGACAGTATACTTTTCCACTATCACGCGATCTTTAAGTACAGAATTTGAACATTTATGCTGAAATATTTTTCAATAAAATGCACCTCAGATTTATTAAGATGTCGAGCTGCCTATGTCACCGTTGAACACACGAAAAAATCATAATTTTTGTTTGTAATTAAGTAAGCTACTCAATGAGTTCTGGAATAAGGTTTTAAGGCTCTTTTTCACTATCATGACTTTCCGGCTTTCTCTTCGGGTCATGATAATCAGGCATAATATGTGTCTGATACACATATTATGTCTGATTATCATGGCCCATCCTTATGGATGTAATCGACAGATATTTGATGAAAATAGACTTTTTTCTTTTATATTAAGTCTAGAAAGAAAGTCGCTGAATATGTATGTTATGTACCAGAATAAGAAAAACGGAATAAATGAAGCACACAATATGCATATATACCCCTAAAACTCATTTCTTTTTGTGTAGGCGTGTGACTGATAATGGACTAGAGAATCAAAATCTCTTTAAAACTAAGAACCATGAGTGATACATATTTCTCTCTTCTTATACATATACGCACGTTTTTTTTCTTTCTTTCATCTATTGTCCATATAACGACAATGGATGACTCATCACAAATTCAAAATAAGTTAAGTAATGAAACAATGACCGTATCATCAAACAAGGATTTTGGCAAATATTATGGTACTGATGCGAACAATAAACGACTTAAGCGATATATATCATCGGCACAATTTCCACAAAATCAATCGAACGTGACAACAGCAGTCATAGGATCTACAAACAACCAAAGAAAATCACAATCACAAAAATCTGACTTTCCACCATTTATAGTCAAGTTTAAAGAGGATCAACAAGAAATAACAGACCGGAAACTAATTGATGAATTAATTACAGTTTGGAAAAATCAACATAACAAAGATATCAATATTACTGGTAGATTTGATCATAATCAGTGGCTACTGATATTTGCAAATGAGCCACAAACATTTGAGGATCTGCTAAACGAACAAAATTGGCCATACAAGTTGAACAATAGCGAAATATTGATCAAACAACCTCGTCAATTGCCTTCGACGTATTCACTAGTTATACAACAATTTCACAAAAATTGGAAAGAAAAAAAAGTTCTAGAAGAACTGAAATTACAATATTTATCATTAAAAAACTTAACAAGAATGTTCACAAAAGACGAAACTTCAATGAATATTGTCAGAGCGGATTTTTCAGCATTAAAAGAGGTTCAAGATTTACTAGAAATAGGATTAATATCAATTGGTCATCGAAAACACAAGGTTAAACAGTATTATGCACCAATTAGAATCCAAAAATACATGAAATGTTTCAGTCATGCTCATACTACAAATAACTGCCAACAAAGTCATCAAATGTGTATTAGGTGTGGACAGCAGCATGCATTTAATAATGAGTGTAAAAATGAAATTAAGTATATTAATTGTCATGGTGAACATTATGCTGGCCATTCCTCGTGCCCCGAAGTACAGAAACAAGAAAAGAAATCAGTGAAAGGTATAAAACCAAACGAGCGGAACCTATGGTTAGATTTGAACAACAACAACAAGAACATAATTATGGATACGACGATTAAGACTTTCCACCACTGAATACAATGTCATCAATAATGCCGTCAATACCATGCCTTGGGAAGTATTCGGCGGTTATAAGACAGCAACAACAAACACCCATAACGACGAACTATGAATCAAGATATGATATTGTATTACCCGGGACAAAACTGGTACAGGATGTAGCTGTCCAAATGACTTGTCATGCTCCAACCAAGCAACAATTAAGTGATTGGAATAATGAGATTGCAAAACTACTATATAAACGTCAACAATCACAAACAATAGCAGCGAATGGTCGACGAAATAGGATCTACCTCATTGGTGTCAAGAACATCCGCAATGAATCTTAATGGCACGGGATAATAATAATAATAACAGTAACACTAACAATAGACAAGATGAACTAAAATCTAAACTTTTACAGAAATCACATGGAATGTCAAAATTTTAAAAAGTTCTAGGCTGTTCTTCATTAGAAGAATGATGTCACTCGCGATTTAAAGAAGCTATCTTAGATAAGTGGCTCGAAGGACATAAACAAGCAGAGATAAAGAGTGTTTGTTTTTCTATCGTGCACTATAACATTCAGTTTTTCTACTCTAATCAGTGTGATCTCCTTAATGTCGCAAATCAGTATTCTCCTACCTGCCTTTCTCTGAATGAACTAGGCACAACTATTCCAGAAAGCATCCTAAAAAAATCTCTATTTTCGTATAACGTCTATACAAAAAGAGGAACGAACACACATGGCGGAGCGGTACTGGCTATTGACAGAAAACTAAGCAGTATTCAGCTTGACATCGACGAACTTAATGCAGTAGCTGTACTCGTCACAGTAAAAAACAAAACATACGCAATTGCATCGTTCTATTCTCCTTCAACAGATAATTTGCCTCTATCAGTCATGTCGTCTTCGAAGCGCTATTTCAATGACATCATTATGGTAGGGGATTTTAACGTAAAACACCCAAATTGGGGCTGCATTCAAACAAACAAAAAAGGAATAATCTTATCAGAATGGCTAGAGATCAACGACAATATTATCATTCACAATGTTGGGATGAAAACATCGCTGAGATCGGATACAACAATAGATTTAATTATGTCAACGGAACAAACATAGATAATTCAATGCCGTACACTACCATACTCTGGAAGCGATCATCTACCAATATTCACAGAATGCATAAATATACACGTTAACGAGATCATCTACCTTTTACCAAGACATACTGGGACGTCTATCAAAACTTATTAAGTGTATTACAACCAGACATTGAAAATGAAAGAAAAAATAAATAAAATCATCAGTTTGAATGGTTCAGATTTTTCCAAAAATTCTTAGACGCTCTGAAACATCGCGTAACCGTATGGCATAAAATCAAACAACAACGACCAAGCATCCCACTGGCATTGCGAATCTTATTAAAACACAAACACTACGTACAAAACAAATACCATCATTCAAAACTTGAAGATGATCGCATACGACTTAGTACATGGAACAAAATAGTCCAACATGAATTGAAAATCCATCGACAAAATAACTAGGTCAAATTCATCACAAATGTAGCATCACCTAATCCAACAATATTCTGAAAAACAGTAAAATGTGTAAACAAGAGAAAATCGACACAATTTTCAGCTATCACAAACAAAAACAGTATACACAAGACACCACAAGAAATTATTAAATGCCTGCAAGACCATTTTATATCGCGCTTCTCCGCACCCGTTGTTGACATGAATAATCTGAATCGATAAAGAAGTCACAGATCTATGGAACAAGTTCATCAAAGTCGAGCCAGCGGACATTGACTATGCGTATACAAATTCGGACTTAAAATTCAATTGTAAAGATTTGAAAACAACGATCGGAAAAATGAGTCCAAAAAACTCGTCAGGATTCGATAAAATCTCGAACAAAATGGCCAAGGCGATACCAGATCTCTTCTGTTTTTAAATGTAAGTTCATAAGTAGTTTTTATAAAATCTCCTAGTCATTGTATTAAATTATCTTTAGACTGACAGCGCCCAAGTGGCGAACCAGTCTTCCCGTTTTCTCTTAAATAAAGCTCTACACAAACAAACAAATATACCCCTAAAACTACAGATGAAATTCATTCAGCGAAAATAAAAGTGAGTGTAAGATCAAGTGAATCTAGAATGACGTCGTTTCAATTCAATACACTCTACGCTTCTGGTCCTGGTGGGGAATGTATTCAGTTAGTTCGTTGTATTGAGCCGACCGAACAACAACGGAATGATCCCAATTATTTGCCTCAATTAGCAGTTAATAAAGATGCTCAGCAGCGAATCGAATCGAATTTTCAGGCGTCCATATCCGTATTGGTCTTAGTTGGCAATATGGGTGTCGGAAAAAGTAAATTGGCAACATTGATTATCAATTCATTCTATAAACAACATTCCGAACAGTCGTTGCGCCTGTTTCGTAGTGGTGCAGGCGTGAGTGGCGTTACACGGGGGATTTGGATGTGGAGTGAACCGTTGGAACTTCCGGATGGATAAGGGTCAATTTTATTATTGGATTGTGAAAGAATGGGCGTTCTCGATGAAAATGTTGGCGCTAATCTCTATTTATTTTCCATGTTGACATCGACGTCGTTCGCTCTCCTCATACGGCCAGCTCGGATCGAACGATCACAATGTGAACGATTGTATCACGCTCTACTCCGTTTCGAACATATGAAAACACCTCAGGTGCTTCCGAATTTGTGGATTGTCGAACTGGAAATGCCCGAATTTATACAGAATGAAGCGGACGGTGACGATGTAGTGATCACAAAACAAGAGTGGATAAAGCAAATATTCGATGTCGACGGAAACAAACACAAAAAAATGACAGCATCCGATGTGAATACATTGAAACAACGCTACGATTACATTAATCGTATGTTAACAAAAAAAGACGCAATCAGCATTTCATTTATACCCGATTCGTTGAAAAAAGATCGTCAGGATCTCGACATTTGGAAATTACTGAATGACTCACGAGCACAAGAATATCAACAATCAGTATTACACACAGAAAACAACTGTTATCAACAGGTAAGAAACGGTAGTGAGAAGAATATATTTTCAAAAACCTATCAGCGCAGTTTCTGGCTGGACTAAAATATGGAACTCACGTAACTCCTTGGGAAAAGGGATCTGGTAACCAAGGAGTTGCCGTAACTAAGAATATCCTGTAAAGGAGACTGGATATCATGGGGAGGGGAGAGCCTAAAAGTTCGACCTTAAACCTGCATTTCATATTTTCATTTGTGAGTTCCACAAATTACGAAATGCTTTAGGTGGTAAAGTTCTGCCGAGTGCTGCGCATGGTCATTCTATTCGTCCAGAAGAATTTGCAAAATTAATTATGGAACTGGTTGATCTTATTAATAGTAGTCATATGCCAAATACAGATTCGATACTTGAACGTTATTTACGTACGAGATTTATGCAAGAAGTTGTTGCCGAACAAATACAATTATTCAAAAATGAACTTTATCTATATGTTTTGAATGTAATTTGTCCAGTAATTTATGATCTGAAACGACTGGAAACCGAACAGGAACGAATGCAGCTCAACGATGAACTAAATCGTGAAAGGAAACGTTTAACAAAATTCTATATAAACACAATGATTCAATTAGCAAAATCGAAAATATTCTTCTGTACTACTGATGTTTCTACGGGAGCGGCATCGGATGACACAAGACAATTACCAAAATCTATTCAAGATGAATTGGATGCAACTGAATGTTGTATGCATGAATTTGTCGATCCAGAAGAGCTACTGGAAGAACGTAGACATATTTTGAAATTGGTTGAAGCTCGTCGATTAGAAGAAGAAGCTCAGCCAATGCAGAAAATTGCCGAAGCCGAAAAGAAACGACAAAAAGAGCTGGCCGATCGAGAACGAGAGCGTGTTAAATGAGCAGCTGTATTGAACAGACAGATAGCTGCTGAATTACAACGACAAAGATACCAACTACTACAAGAGGTGAATGCCCAATCAATAGCATATGCAGCTGCAATAAAAGCAGAAAATGACAGAAGGGAAAAGGAACGGCTTGCCGAACAAGCTCGCGCACAAGCAGAAGAAATGAAAAAGAGAGTTGAGCGTGAACAAGCGGCAGCACAAGCTGAAGCGCATGGTCTTTATCGTGGTTGTGGTTGTCATGGCCTTTGTCTTCATAATCATTGTGTTTATGGTCTTTATAATCATTATAATGGTCAGTGCTATTCCATACCAAGGAATGGATACTCTTTTATGCCGTTTTCTATGGAAAAAAAATTCAAGTCATGATTTGTGACTTGACTTGACTTGAGGAAATTTTTGATGGCTTGATTTGACTTGTGACTTGGAAAACCCGTGACTTGCCCAACTTCGCCTCCCATGAAATTTTTGAAAAAAGGCTTCTCGACGCTGTCTCTTCTCAAATTATCATAGCGTAGTACACACGTTTTTTTACGAACTAATGGAGTTGGCCTGGTGGTATAGAACTCAAGTTTTAAGCAATAAAAACATCATATTCGGAATCAGGATTAAAAATTGGGTCGAATGGTGTGTATTTCGAAACTTTTAGCTGATTTTCATGTTTTGTCGAATTTTCACGTTGAAAAATGATCGAGATTTTCACCAAAACATGAAAATCAGCTAAAAGTTTCGAAATACACACCATTCGACTCAATTTTTGATCCTGATTCCGAATATGATGTTTTTATTGCTTAAAACTTGAGTTCTGATAAAGAAAATTGAGAATTACGAGCACAATTGAGAATTTTTCGCATCTTATTCAGAAAAAATGAATTTTCTCAGCAATGGAAAGGAATTTTAAAAAAAGCTCTCCGTACTTTTAAAGCTTATCACTTGGGCTATCTAACGGTATGTGAATGGGGGACCTATCCCTTAACCCAAAAAACTAGATAGATTTGCAAGCTGAGGGTATCGACCGCTGAGATTAGCCAGTTCTGAGCTCAGCCAAAGTTTCAGTTTTGACCAAACGTCATTGAAAGAGACCTCTCTAGAATCAGTTTTCAACGTAGTTGAAGGTTTCAACGAATTTGAAAACATTAATGAGAATAAGTAAAAACGTAAAGGAAAAAACTTGTGAACCATTTTTTGAAAAAGAACAGTTTTTAGCTTTTTCGACTTCGTCTCAGTATTTGGCATTTTTCTCCATCAAAATTTCATTTTTTCGAACTTAAAAGGTGATATTCGTGATCAGCTCGACCTGGCGATTCAGAATATGCATAATAAAGTCAAAAAGAAATTTCACTCTGAGTTTGACCTACGAGCATCTTATATAAAATCGGCTAAGATTAGCTAAAATTATTTAATCCCATGGTTTTTACGAAAAGAACTATTACATTTTTGATTCTTGATATGATTAATCTGGCCAATACACGCTATACGCTTGATCAAAAGCGTGTATTAGGACGATCTTTTCTTCGATATAAAACTGAATTTTTCTGTCCGAAAAATCAGTATATGTTGTAAAATCTCACATTTTTCAAACAGAACAAGCCTCATCCAACATTAATTATGATCCGATGCCTTTTAGATTTGCTTATGGGATCTCTCAAGGATACCACGATCATCTTTTCTGAATGTTGCAATAAGATAAATTATCATTTACTGTAGGTTCATTAAAAAAAATATCACAAATTCCGTTATATAAAAGACTTGTAGATTTTATTTTAGCATGCCCGAACAAGTAGTTATGATATAACACAACCTGGTGCTGAACTTGATGTTGATGGCTGTTGTGGTCTATAACGAGCAACTAATCTTGACATTGGTTCATAATAATAAGATTTCATCCATGATTGTGTGTATGCCATTATTTTATTAACATGTCGTGTACGACCAGCAATTACCACGGATTGAACAGCTAAAAGACTATGTTTTATTTGACCAACTTCATAAAAAGCATTACTGCTTGAACCACACAATTCCGGACTTTCAACAAAACATTTATCTTCAAATTCATCTGGGCTCAATGTCAAACATAAAACAAATACTAAATAATCTTCTGCATCTGATAATTGACGCCAGTTTTCATAATTACAATAACGTTGAATATTATTTTCATTATATTCGATTGTGTGACAAACACAATTCAAATAATACATACAACGTGCTATATCATTATTAGGTACATTTACCGAATTACCATAGCGCCTAAAATCATATTCGTTTTTTTGGTAATAAGCCATCTTCTAAAATTCTACAGTTTATGATATAGGTTTG
>CAJNOQ010006421.1:0-13651 GCA_905250885.1 Didymodactylos carnosus
TTCATATGAATGTAGATGGATTCGGAGCCCCAAGTCAACATGATAGATAGATAGATTTATTTTACACAAAGGTAGGATATCACGAAAAAGCACCAAAAAGACTTGTGGTATCCGGAGACATCTCATGATAGCCTAAACTAAAAAGTTTCAAAAGAATTGCTCTATAAGACATACATTGTAAGAGAAAACATAAGTGTGATACATTTTAAGAGAAAGAATAATAAACATAAAAATTATTGAAAGCCTAGATGATCTCTTAACATACGCTTAAATACAGATAACGAAGACGGACATGCTAAAACCGAAGTAAGTTCATTCCATTCCTTTGAGCCACGTGGAACCGGATGCAAATTTTAGCTTGAGACGAGGAATGAAAACGCTATTATTATGACCCAATCGAGAACTCTGACGCGTAGATAGTGGTGAGATCAAATCAAAAGATGAGAGGTAGAGTTCACACCCACGCAGTTTCTGACAAAAATTGAATTTGGTTCTATATCTGGTTTAGATTTTACGAGCATTTTACTGTATACATGTAATACAGCTATTATCGATTTTTTTTTTAAAACTATGTTTCTCGTACAAGGATCAGCTGCTAAGTGTGATACATTTTAAGAGAAAGAATAATAAACATAAAAATTATTGAAAGCCTAGATGATCTCTTAACATACGCTTAAATACAGATAACGACATGAAGAGTTGTACAAAACCTGATATATGAATCGAAAATCATGGATTCAAGATACTTACATTCTAAAATATAGAACCATTGTTTTTCTATCTATCGTCTTATTATTTGTAAAAACAAAAATTACTTTACACGTTATATGTTTATGCAATTACAAAACAAGACAGTTATATAAAACAGGTCTAAATTATGTTGTATCATAGCTATGCCGAACTAACAAACGAAATATATTTTGAAACGCTTTCTAACGCGATATCTGATTGATTTATTAATTTATTCAAGTTATTTTGACGGGAGTGAGTGTTTGTCTGTAACACACGGAAAAAATGGGTTTTCATTTAGCAGTGTTGCGATAGGTGTCACTAAAATGTGTCTTTTTCTTACTATAGCATGCGAGATGAATGCTCGATTAAAAAACCATAGAACGAAAAATATGTTCATGAATGAAGGATAATTAATATCCTATGGCTGTTGCTCAAAATATAATAACACTTACGAAAGGCTATGAGACCAGATGAGTATTGTTTTTTTTCAACAAGAAAACGCTTTGAATTTAAAAAGAAAACGATTTGAAACGTCTTACTGATGCGCTTCCGGAGGTAACTATTTTCCCGAAACGAAAAACTCCAGTGCAGTGATATAAGCTGTTTCTTACGCAGACGATAAAGAAAAAAAGACTAAAATATTGGCATTTTGTTGTATCTTTTTTTTGAAACATAAATATAAGTGACATTTATGAATGAGAATTTGCTTTTTGAAAAGTAAGTTTTTGTATTTTTATCCCAGCTTTTGAACGAAAGATCATGTACAGCGTGAAAACATCTCAAAATGTTCAGCACACTTTCTCTTCACTTTAAGACGTTGCAGAGGTCAGGATCTGCTCTCGTTCGAAAACTATGAACGAAACAAAATACAGAAAAAACGTTACGGAAGGGCATTGCAGTAGCAGAGTTACCTAATAATAATAATAATGTCTCATGGGCTTATCGCCCGTTAGGGGCTAACCATTGTTTTGATCAGTTTTTTCCACTGGTTCCTGTCCTGCGCTAAGTGGAACAGATCCTGAGGGTTGCGATTGCACCATTCAATGATGTCGTCTAGCCATTCCTTGCATGGTCGTCCCCTCCTGGATTTCCCATCTATCCTCGAGAGTACTATGTGTTTTAGTAGTCTGTTGTCGTCCATTCTGCAGATGTGGCCGAACAGTCTTAGTTTCCTTTTCCTTATTATTTCTATGATGGTTTCTTGTAGCGCTATTTTGGTTCGAATGTCGGTATTTCGTACCATATCTTGCCAGTGGATTTGCAATATCCTGCGGTAGCACTTCATCTCGAATGCCAGTAGTTTCTTCTTGTCCCCTTCTTTTAAGGTCCATGTTTCTGAAGCGTATAGCGGCACACTGAAGACGCACGTTTTGAGACTTCTCAGCTTGCTGTCTATTTTCAGCTTCTTGCTGTTCCATACATGTTTCAAAGCAGCTAATGCTCCTGTTGCCTTACTAATTCTTCGTTTGATGTCTTCTGAGCAGTTGTTGTCCCAGGTTATCAGGCTCCCAAGATACTCGAATATTTCGACGTTCTCTATAATTTGGCCTGCTATGTGAGCTTGTTTGTCGATGTTTCTATCGCCGACCCCGCAGGCTTGTTCCGTTACCGTGTTCATTAGTCTTTCACGGTAGGCGATGAAGAGGAGTGGTGATAGAGGATCTCCTTGCCTGCTTCCTACATTTGTTTGAAACCATTCACCGATGTCTTTTCCGATTTGAACTGCTGATTGTGCTTTTTCGTAGATATTCTGCAGTAGCATTACTTGGCCAAACCGATTAGCCTCGGTATTTTGTACAAGTGGTTTATTTTGATAAACTTTTCTTATAGATAAAAATAAAATGTCTTTGTACGGTAATAAGCACTTTCAAGAGATCATTTTGAACAATGAATAGTTTTCTATTGATGTTTTATGGATACTGGCAGCGAAGAAAGTTTTAAATCCGCTGGTGATGTTGTTACTAGTATTTCTACGGTAAACTCGACACCAACCGTAACACAGCAAGGACATGAAAATGTTTCGGGACGTTTTAAAGTTATACGTATCGATGAACAAAGTGGCCATGAGGCAAGTAAATTACCAAGCCTATTAAGTTCAAAAATACCATCTCCGACTGAAGGAGAAAATGCAGTTAAATTCATAGAGAATGCTAATGAACAGGAAAAACAAAAATTTGAGATCGAAAAAAGTGGAGTATCAATTCGTTTTAATAATAAGCAGAGTAAATTTGGTATTGAAGGAAGTATAGAAGACACCGAAGGAACAACAGAAAAAGATGATCCAACACTTTTAAAAAATTTATATGATTATAAAGGTGGTACTTTTGAGTTGGGTCGAAAGGAGGAAATGCACACAACGACCAGTGCAAAGTTGAACACATTTTTTGGTGTTTTTTTACCATGTGTACAAAACATTGTTGGTGTAGTCGTTTTTATTCGAATGTATTGGATTGTTGGTGTAGCCGGTGTTATTCAAGGATTGTTTCTTATTGGCTTATGCTGTTTATGTACATTATTAACATCAATTTCAATGTCTGCAAGTAATTTGACGTTCGAGTATTTATTGTGTATATTTTAATAACTAGACTTAATTTTTAACATGTAATATCTCTCTTAACATAGTTGCAACGAATGGGTTTGTACCAGCGGGTGGATCATATTATATGATATCCAGAGCACTTGGAGAAAAATTTGGCGGTAGCGTAGGTATATAAGTTTTTCTATTTCGTAAACTCTAACATTTATTTATTCGTTTCTCATATTGTTCAATTTTAGGTTTATTGTTTTATATTGGAAATGGTCTTGCTGGTGGAATCTATGTCTTAGGAGCTTGTGAAATATTAATCAAATATATTTGTCCTGCCAAGTGTCATGTATGCAATAATTTTCATAATTAGAAAATATAACACTGGCATCTTTCATTTCTTTTAGTTCTTTGGACCACCTATTGAAAATTCAAAAAGCGCATTTAATCATTATCGGATTTATGGTACAGTTATGCTCATTGTGTGTATTTCATTTTATATATTTGTAAAAACTAATATTTCATGTGAATTTTGAATTTTTAGATATTGGGTGTCATTGTTTTTCTGGGGATTAAAATTGTTAGTCGTATTGGTAAGATTTCTTTTTTTCTTTTTCACTAACCCCGGAAAATTAATTTTCGCTAAACGATGAGGCAAATAGCTATCAGATTGATTCATAATTAATTGCGGATTAAATTTCAGATAAAACCGACCACTTTTATTCGTTGTTTTTGAGGTGCCGTCCAGTGGTTCCAAGGGTTCTTTTTAAGGTCAATCGATAGAGAATTGAATTCTCTACAAAACCTGTAATTTTAATCTCTGACAGCATTTTTCCCGTTTAAGCACCATTCAATATTTCGAATGGTACTGAGTTGTCGAACTGCGACACACTGAAAATAGAAAAATATTTGCCTTGGTCCAAAAACAGATTCCATAAGAATTTTGAAAACGTCAGAAGATTCACAAGAAAATTCTGCATATTCTCACGTATTCTTCAAATTTTTGCAGCTCACTTTTCTAAGAAAATTTCTCTATGCAAAAACCTGATAAATCTAAAACAGCCTAACTTCTGAACTTATTCTCACAGACTTTAGTTTTTTGGCTAGAAAAGCAGTAAAATGTTTTGAATTCAGGGCTTTAGTCTTACCACCGTACACAGAATTAAATTCTGCATTTTTTGATATATAAAGAAAGTTTCTCAGTTCAAATCACTAATTAAAACAATTAATTTAATTTGGAAAAAATTGAAAAACCGGTTGAGAACTAATTTTGACTCTAGCTGACGTAGCGAAAACATTGTATGAAGCTGTATATCAGTGAGATCGATAGAGCACAAAATTCTCTATCTTTCTACCTAGAAAAATTAACTATTGAACCTCAGACAATGGGATAAAAATCTCAAAGAAGAAGACATCAAAAGCACGTCGCAGTTCGACAACTCAGTACCATTCGAAATATTGAATGGTGCTTAAACGGGAAAAATGCTGTCAGAGATTAAAATTACAGGTTTTGTAGAGAATTTAATTCTCTATCGATTGACCTTAAAAAGAACCCTTGGAATCACTGGACGGTACCTCAAAAACAACGAATAAAAGTGGCCGGTTTTATCTGAAATTTAATCCGCAATTAATTATGAATCAACCTGATACTCCTCTGAAGGTTAACTCGGATTTCCCAATCTTTGAAAGTGAGGGAGTGTAGAATTTGGTTCTTATATCAGTGAGGAAAATATCTTATTAGAAGAAAATCCTATTTCATCTCTTATGCTGTTGCAAAATCTTTTTTAAAGATCCGATTAATTTAAGGGGGTTACCCTAAGAAAAAAATCTACGTTAAACCAGAAAAGGTAAATGGGATCCGAGCCATGGCTCTTCATGCACCGAGGTTTGTTTCCAAAGGCTATAGCCTTTTAAGCTATTTAAAATGATGGGTCTATCTGCGGAGACTACAAAGGGATTTTGTAGCTGTGTACCCAGGGATAGGAATTATAGTAAATGAGTCAAGAGGTTTACCTTATTTCTAAACTAACTTTAGAAAATGCATGAAACCTACGTCTCGATGGAGTATTTTATTCATTTTCCTAACTTAATGAAAAGAAAGAACCTGTTTAATTTTAAGAATCGGACTCCCTAAGCTTAGATTTGAGGTAGCTCAAAGGTAACTCAGAGTAAGTGCATGCTTATTCACCTATCCTTATGTTCCCGCATAATAGGTAGAAGGATTTAAGCTCTCTAAATATTAACCATAAGCTAAGTCAAACGTTCTGAAGTAGGATTTAGGTTGTTCTCGGGGTGTGACATCCTGATTATAGCAATAACTATGTCGAGAAACGCAATGGTACTAGTAGCATGGTGTCATACTTGTTTGAACAAATCTTTCCTCTCCCATCCTGAATAAGTTGTTTACTTGAAGAATCAGAGCATGTTATTATGCATTTTACAGATGTTCAAATTTAATAAATTTTAGCACCCATCACATTGATATGTGTATTTCTCAGTATATCAGCGATTTTAGTTGGTACATTCAAAAGTGCTATTTCTCCTCCGGATCTTTCTATCTGTATTATTGACATTGAACCAAAACATTTACTTAAATCATCTGTATTGAAAAATAATGTGAAAAAATATTGTATTGTAAATCAAACATGTACTAGTGAAGAAGATTCAGATAAAAATATTACTATGAAAAACTTAACAATTCTTTGTCCATTGTACAAAGTTCTCTGTCACAGTAATAATTTAACTAGTCTTCAATGTAATCATTTGCAACATGTGAAATTAATCAACGGAATACCAGGACTCAAAGATAATCAACTTAAAAATAACTTAGGATCTATTTATCATATTAAAGGAGAAGTTAAGAACGGTGTTATGGGTGATTCAAGTATTGAAGTTGTAGCTACTGGTGTCACGTCATTTCTTATATTAGTTGGCATTTTTTTTCCATCAGTTACTGGTATCATGGCTGGATCAAATCGCAGCGGAGATTTGAAAGATCCAAGTGCATCAATTCCACTAGGTACCATTTCGGCAATTATAACAACGTCACTGATTTATTTTATCATAGCAATACTTCTTGGATGTACAGTACAAGGTATTTTATTACGCGACAAAAATGGTTTGAGTATTGATCAACAATTGGTTGAAGCAATGGTGGCCTGGCCTAGTCCGTATGTGATTCTTGTGGGAGCCTTATGTGCCTGTTTTGGTGCTGCTCTTCAATGTTTAATAGTAAAGTAAAAATTTGGAGGATCATATTGCTATATAATTTTTTTCTATTTTTATTTAGGGAGCTCCCCGTCTGTTACAAGCCGTAGCCAAAGACGGCATTATTCCAATGATTGAACCGTTTCAAACAACATATCGTGGTGAACCACTTTACGCATTATTCTTAACACTTGGTTTATCCGAATTCTCAATATTATTAGGTGATTTTGACGTTGTTACTAGTCTCGTTAGTGAATTTTTTCTCATTTGTTATTTTACCGTGAATTTGGCATGTTTTTTACAAACAATTGTACGTGAACCAAGTTGGCGACCGCGATTTCGTTGTTACCATTGGATTCTATCATTAGTAGGCGCATTATTATGCTTAACTATTATGTTTATTGCATCGTGGTATTTTGCATTGATAACGTGTGTCTTGGCATTATTCATTTATAAATATATTGAGTATACTGGTGCTACAAAAGAATGGGGTGAAGGATTACGGTAAGTAATTTAGAAAATGTCATCTTTTTTAAATAATTTCAATTTCTAACTATTTAGTGGACTTGATTATGTGGCGGCACGTGTGGCACTTCAGCGACTAGATAATCAGCGTCCAACACATACTAAAAATTGGCGTCCACAGATATTGGCATTTATCAAATGTAAATATACCACTAAACATTGGTCGTTCTCACACGAAAAATTTTTGGACATTTTATCTCAACTGAAAGCTGGAAAAGGTTTAATTATGACAGCATCAGTACTCAAAGGACAATTTATAGAAAAACGAGAAATAGGCGAACAATTACAATTTTATTTAAAAGAACAACTTTTAATTCATCGTATTGATGGTTTTATCGATGTATTGATAACTGAGCAAATTTTTGATGGTATTAGTCATTTGATTCAAACAAGTGGTGTAGGTGCATTTCGACCCAATACAGTAGCTTACGGTAATTGAAATTAAAAATTATAAGAAGAGAACAATTTTACATATTTTTTCAGGATGGCCTACATCATGGTCAACATGGCAGAATCATGAAAAAGGACATGATTTGATCGTCAAATTTCTCGATACCATTCGTTTAGCAGAAGAAAAAAAATATGCTGTAATATTATTGAAAAACATAGACGCGTATCCATCATTATTAGAATATCAAAATGGATATATCGACATATGGTGGGTGATCCACGATGGTGGTCTTCTTTTTCTATTAGCATTTTTGTTTCAACAACATGATGTTTGGAAAAAATGTATTTTACGTCTGTTTACCGTATGTAATGGTAAAACACAAAAACCACAAGAAATGAAAGAAAATTTAGAAAAATATGTTTATCAATTACGTATTCATGCACAAGTAAATATTATCGAGATGCCTGATCAAGAAATATCGGCTTACACTTATCAACGTACAATGAAATTAGAAGAACGACAAGATCTATTACAACAATTAAAATTAAATATGAATGATTCAAAAAAGTTGACACCATTCGATAGTCAATTATTACCAGATGATGAAAAACATCTAACAAAATCTGAATTAGAACATAAATTTCCAACAGTTTTTAAAAATTATCCATCGAATGATATTAATTTACATTATACTTATACTCCACATAATATTCAATCAGAACAAGATTTTAAATTAAAATCACCGATGGAAAAATATTCACCAAAAAAATCATCAATCATGGAAAATGCAATTGTAATGAAAAAAATGCATTCAGCTGTACGATTAAATGAAGAAATGAAAAAAGTTTCATCCAATGCAGTATTAGTTTTAATCAATTTACCGTCACTACCAAAAACGACATTATCGGCCGATTATGCATTTATGGAATTTTGTGAGGCATTAACAGACGGTCTATTCAGATGTATGCTAGTGAAAGGAAGCGGAAAAGAAGTAATAACCATTTTTTCTTGATAATTCAATTAATTCTTGATATTTATTTGAATTTTTAGTTAACAGTTTTACTTATCATCACACTTAATCGCTATGTAATGATAATTGTGAAACTTGTATAAAAGTTTTCTTTCAAATATTTTATTTTTTTTCCTCTATCTAACAAATATTTGATATTTAATTTCGTTTTATAAAGTGTAATTCAATGTATATCCACAAATTTTTCAATAAAATTATAGACATAATTAAAACGAATTATTTTTTTGAAATTCAGGGTTTATCAATGATTATTAGGCGTATAAAAGCAACATGTTTTTATTACAATGATAAAAAATATCAGATACAAAAAGCAAAACAGAAAAAAACATACAAAAACATTGAACTCAAAAACATGAAAATACTATTTTATTTCTATTTTTCTATACAATTGATGCTCGAGTGGTATACGAACTTGACACTTTATACCATCCCGAACTCTCATCATCTTGTTTATCATTTCTATTCTGATAATTTAAATGATGTTTTGAATCGTTTAACATCGAATCTAAATATAAAATACCATCTAGTAATGGTGGTGCTTTAGGTAATTTTGTTCTATCCATAAATGATATTGTTGAAACTTTATGTGTATCATCTAATAATGACTGTAATGTTGGAAAATTAGATGTTTTAGGTAATTCTGAAAGAATTGGCTGATTAAAATTGGAATTCTTTTTTGGTAATGTGCCAAATGTTGAACCATTCGTTTCAGGATACAAATTGTCACCATTTGATAATAATTGTCGATTTAAAAATAAATCATCAAGAACATTATTATCAAAGCTAACATTTTTTCGTCTTGAAGATTTTCTTGTTAATGTTGTTAATGCTGAAACGGTGTTTGATTGATGTTGTTGAGAATGTTTTTGTTTTGGTAAAATATGATGTTCCATTATTTCAGATGATGATGTTGAATCATTTAAAATAGGTGGACATAATGATGTTGAATATTCACCTGATGATGGACTATTACCATGATTATTATCCTTGAATAATCGAAAAAAAGAATTAGTTATAATGTGTATGATGTTGTCACCAGATGTTGAAATAAAAAAAAAAAATCGAAGGTCAAAAATTTCTCGATCTGTTCATCATTTTTTTTTTTTTATGAAGGTTCTGTTTTCTTACAATTGATCTAAACATTGTTCAGGATGAATACATTCATCTATAGTTAATAGAGTATATGCCACTTTTCTTGTATATATACGAACAAACAAATATTATGCACGACATTTATAGATAGATAGACAACTATATATACCAATTCTAATTGAATTATTCATTCTGTTTACAACAACAACTACAAATAGAATTATTTTCATGCACAATAAAGGTTAGATTTCGATGGTATAAACACTGATTTATGTCGGTCTATTGATATGTGATGATCAGGGTCTATTCTAACGTATATACTATTGAAGAAAAGTAGTCTCCGTATTTCATCGAACTATAGATCAAAAAAATAAGTACACTACTTTGTATAACTAAGTATGCAGAGATTCAGAGTTCAAATGAGAGAGCCTTTTGTGATTACTTCTATTTCAAGGATCGGGATGAAATAAGATAAAAAGATCTTAAACGTTTTTTTTCATCTTTTAGTACTTTATAGGTTAAAATTCAAGTTTTAAGCGAAAATTCTTCTTTCGGTTGAAAAATTTTGTTTCTACCATGTTCCTCAAAAATAGACTTTTTTCTTTAATTTCGTAGACTGGAAGATATTGCCAGTAAAATATAATGTTTTTTATTGAGATAAAAAGTTTCTTGTCATAGACATCTCTAGTGCAAGTATCTTTATACCACACGATTAAAAACAATATTCACAATGTCTCAGGATAGTTTTTATCAAGAAAAATCTTAGCGACTGCAAAAGAACAGGAGGATAAACATTGTATCCTCAAAAAAGGCTAACATTTTATCTCAATCTTTCTTAACTAATACGTTTTACTATTAAAATAGACCTTGATAATAGCACTAGACGTAATACATTTGAACAAATAAATGACTTCAAAAAAAGAATGAACCTATGAGTTAGTTCATCAAAAGTAGTTTGCTATATTTTTTTAGCTGAAAAAGCTTCTAAAATGTTTGATCAATCGATTATGTTCATTTTAACGTTTCTTTATCACGTACGATATGTGTTCATATCGACAAAAAGCAGAAACTTCCTGTCTATTTCTTGTCAATGCATTTAAACAAACAATTGTTCCATTTATTATACATTGTCTATAAAAACCGGTCAATAATCTATAGAACAGCTGTATAAGTTCCTTGAACTAGTAACCTGTCAAGGTCTAAATAAATACACTTACTTTTCGCTTCATTATAATTGCATAATCATTTGGTGCATCATTTAAGACTGAATTTGGTCTACTTCCATCACCATTTTTTCCACAACAACGTTGTCCTCTAATATTTTGTGATTGTTTTTCCTCATCATTAACAATTAAATGACTACCATATAATGATTTAACATTTTGTGAATAACTAAAACGTTTCCACGCAATACAAATAAGTACAATACATGTTGAACATGCAGCAATTAATGATAGAATAATAATTATTAATAATGATGCTCGAGATAATTGTTTACCGAAATTATAAATAGAAGGATCACGAGCAAATATATTTAAACGTAATAGTTTTCTTGTTTCCAATGGTGGTTGACCATGATCACGAGCCAATAATTCAATTTCATAGGAACCGGGTGTCATTGAAATATTTTTTAACCAAAGTGAATTATTTTCACCAATATAGAATAATTCTTGATCTTCTTGTCGATCCAATATCACATCAACTTTAGCATTATTATCAATATCCGCATCTTGTATAATAATATCGGTAATATATTGACTAGAGATAAATTCTGATGGAGTATGATAAATATTAGACTGTTGGATATTTTCATTGAACAGTACATGTCTAAGTTCGTCAACTTCGGGCCATACAAAGACAGGATAATTGTCATTCAAATCACTATAACAAACAAATAGAAACAGGGTATATATCTTCTTTGTAAAGTTAATAAAAACATGCAACTGGAGAAGGATTGTTCAGTCGATCAAGCATATGTTTAACGAAAGGATACGAGTTAGTTATACTGTTAGTTTTTTTAAAAGTGATACTTCTAGAAACAAAATTGACTGATATATATCATGCTGATCAAATTAGTCTCGACATTCGGATATGCGGGTTTAAAAGTATCATACCGTATTTTATTATCAATTCTAAACAGAAAAGGATGACATATTTTAGAACTATTGAGTAAGAAGAGAATGTAGTTTTTTTGTATTAAAAATATTTTTTTATTCCTAAATATTATTAGCATTATTTATGTATTACTTACTTGATCGTGATTTGAACAAGACTTGAACCAGTAGCTGGTACATTTTTCGCATCATCTGTTGCTAATACGGTTAATTCATATTCGGAACGTTTTTCTCTATCAAATATTGCATTTGTCCATATGATACCGGTTGATTGATTTATCGAAAATAAACTACGATATTTATTATTATCATCTGAGAGTGAATATATTACACGATCACCGTAGTCTAAGTCATGTGCTTTGACTTGTCCCACAAATGTTACATTATTTATTGTTGAATTTTCATTAATTGAAAAATGATAAATTTTTTGTGTAAATTCGGGTACATGTTCATTTACATTTAAAATATTTAGTTGAATTTTAGCAAAAGATTCTAATGATGGTGTACCATGATCTTTTGCTCGTACTTGAAATGTATACAATCGTTGATCTTCATAATTAAAACTATAATTTGTGATAATAATGCCGTCAGTGGATGATATGGAAAATATATTTTTTATACTATCTTCTTTTGATACAATATCATAGGATATTAAACCATTTAAATTATCATCTAGATCGGATGCATGAACTTGTCCAATTGTTGTTGGTGGCCGATTATTTTCATTTATTTCAAATGAATAGCTTGATGAATGGAATAAAGGTTGATTATCATTAACGTCCGTTATATTTAAATAAAATGTCATTGATCGACGAAGTGATGGTGTACCAAAATCACGTGCTTTCAATTCAATTTGATACGAATTATTTATTTCACGATCAAATGATATTTTTGATTTTAATTCATAATAATTTTCTTTTACTATATTCAAGAAAAATTGTTCTGTTTCAACAATTAATTGAGCCTAGAAATAGAATATTCTTTGATTCTATAGGATAACATATAGGAGTGACTATATAAGAGAAAATAAATTTTTCTCTAACTTACTTTTCCATTAACGCCAGAATCTTGATCTCTTACACCAATATAAGCCAATGGTAATGTAATATCGAATGATTCAAATACATAGGCCATGTTACCATCAGTATTATGTAAAATATTTTCAGCAAAATGCATGTCTATTTCAGGTGCATTATCATTTTGACTAGAAAAATAGAAATAATAGATTCTAAACTAGTCTAATGATATTAAGTTCATCTACTTACTCTGTTACAAATACATTTACCATACATATACCCGTTAAATGATTTACACCATGATCAGTTGCTATTACTTTTAATAAATAATGTTTTCGTATTTCATAGTCAAGCCAACGTTTTAATGTTATAATACCATTTAATTTATCAATAGAAAATAAATCATTATAATCATTATCGAGTCTATAATCTAATTCAGCATTTATTCCAATATCAAGATCAAATGCTTTAACACGAATTAAATTTTCTGGAATAGAATTTTCTGATACACTAACATTATAGACATCCGATTCAAATTTTGGTCGACAATCATTTATATCGCTAATGAAAACGAAAAAAAAAAAAAAAACAAATTTATTCTAAAATTTAGAAAATATTTTTCAAAATATTTTTACCTAATTAAAATTGTCAATATTTGTGTTCCAATATTAGATGGTTTTCCACGATCAATGGCAACTAATTTTAATACATATTGTGAAATTTTTTCACGATCTAATTTTTCACTAACAACAAGTTCAAGTTCTCGACTAATATTATCATAATCAATTGAAAATGCTTTTGTTGATGTATTATTTAACCAAAGTAGACGATATTCACTAATACCATATTGTGATGAATCACTATCCGTAGCTGTTTCCAATGGTACACGATGACCACAAATCAATATCGATGAAGGTAAAGAAAACTTTTCACTTTATCTGAATATTTTATATGAAGCTACTTTATTATGGAGAATCACTCGTAAAAATCGTTTTATACCATTGACTGATTAAGAGTTTT
>CAJNOQ010006422.1:0-13650 GCA_905250885.1 Didymodactylos carnosus
TTTTGCACCATATGTTATAATGAATGAACTCTAAAAATGTCTAAACAAAATTCGAAGTGGAATTAGTTTTCTCTAAAATGTGAACTGTTTATTGAATGATCGTATCTGATAGAGTCAGACTGCAGTTATAATCTATCGCTACTATATCGTTGTTCATTCGAAATTCGCAGAAACTAACTATACTGTAGAGTCACAGAATATATGGATTAGAGTCCAAAACAAATTGAAAAATTCTGCAAAAAACCGAACGAATTGAGCCTGACAGAATTTGATATCTGAAACGTTAGGTTTAATCTAATCGAACCGATTTAGGATTCAAAACAGTTGTCATGAATCGAATCTGGTTTTTCTGATTCGTATCGGTCTCTGATATGCATAGCAGTATACTAAATGCCGAGTAATAATTTCTTTGAATGAAAAAGACTATCATCTTTTATTTTAGTTTGATAATCATCTCCTCTTTTTAGACAAAATGATTTATTTTGAGTAGAGCATATTTTAGTGTAGAGGAAAGTAAATACGATTGTGTTCAGTGAGATGCTTTTTGTTTTTACAAAAGTTGTGATTATTTTAAGCTTTTATCGAAGAGACTGAAAAATCTTAATATTTTTATTTCGATTAATTTTTGCTCGATTTCCGATGTCTTCGAAATGTGTTCTAATGTAGAGTATTACGTCTTATTCGAATCCTCAAAACTGATATCACTACAATGATTAGCGTAGTCGATTATCTATGTCTAGCCGGTTTTTATGGCTTAAAAGTGAAATTTTCCAAAAAGTTAGCCTATTTTAAAACGCTTATATCTCGGTGAGGAAGCAAAACTTTGCGGATTGCTTACACACCATTCGAAAGAGCGCGATTTTTTGCCATATGATTCACCAAATAAGTCGAAAAATAATTCTCCGATCAAACTACACTGGTTTTCCAAATATTGACTCCTTTTGAAAAAACCCTGAAACAGTTAAAAAAACTCTGCTTTTTGCATAAGGATACGTGCCCTACAGTGCTCTTTCGAATGGGGAAAACCGCAGTCCGCTATCTATCTTCTTCGCTGAGTTATAGTCTTTCTGCTGACTCCTCTTTTTCTTTTAATCTGATAATAGTAAAAATTGATTTTATATGAAATAATCCAATTTAAGCGTTTTCGCACTTGATATTGATAAATTCATAATTTTTTTAAAATTAAAACAATTTTAAAATTTTTTTTTAAAATTGTGTCGACCGACGAAAATATTTCCAGTAATTGTTAACTAGTGTCAGAGTTGATCACCTGCATAACTTTTCACCCCTGAGCGATACCGCGTAGCGACAAAAGAAAATTCACCCGCGCTGCAGTTTGCAAGTTAGCAAAAAAATACTTTGTTCTGCACAGGCAGAGGTTGAGGGTGTAAACTTCTGCACTGCCCTGCAGGCTGACTGCAGGTGGATTCTAAGGCGGGATATAAGAATTTTTTTTCTACTGACAGAGTCAAGGGTAGGTAAAAAAAAAGAGAATTTAGTCAGATCCCACTAAATAAATGTTTGTATAAGATATACATTGAAATTGTGATGCTCTTAGTTGGGAAAACTAATACAATTCATTTTTTATCCATACATTAAAAACAAAATTATGTAACATAAACTCAACTAAAAACACTAACGTTATTCACTACAAACTGTACATAAAGAAATAAAATGTAGTTTAATGTATAAAGATGATAATAATAATAGTGCATAGTACTACAACATAAAAGGCATAGAACTATTACGAGCTTCACTGACAGACCCGAAACTTACGAAAAAAGTTCTGCAGAATTGCACTCGGAGATCAGAAGCCTCTTGGATCTAGAAGAAAACTGTGAAAATTTTACCCATATGTTTTCACATATCGTTTCATTTTCTCACGACGTTAAAGCCTTTCATATCGAGAACTAACAATTCTATTTACAAAATTAGATGCTTTGTCGGTTAAAAAAACAACAAAATGTACAAAAACAGACAACAGAAGAGATTAGAATGCTAACCGACCAACCAAAGCGAAAAAAATAGAATTTTTTGGAAGTTCAACAGCGACAGAAAAAATATACAAATTTCAAAACACTAATTGTCCAAAAATAACAAATTCAGTAATGTATCGTCCTCGCTAAGGCATGTAGGAAATGTGCCGGGTTCGTCTTTCCGCTTACGAATGGAACTCGATATTTCATATCGAATAATCAGATCTGAGCGAAGAAAGAGGCGTTTAAATATGTCGGAAAGATTTGACAGATGATCAGATTTTCGTGCTAAATGTTCACGAAAATCTCTGACATCTTTATTTGAGGATTTCAAACTTTCTTCTGACAATTTGCCCAACGCTTTTCCGTTATTTATTTCGATTAGTTCACAACTATGGAAAATTAAATTGTGAACTGTAATATTGTATTTGACAAAAGGAAGTTCGGCGGCTATGAACAATGTGAAACCCATTGTAGCTTTGCGATAGGTTGTTAAATCAATCATTCGAGAAGAGGACACAGCTCGTAAAATAAGTGAATAAAGTTTCATGAGCATACGGACATTGTCTTGATGCGATTTAGGTATTAATTCAATTATCTTTTCCCTTAGATTAGATGAGAAGAATCGACGGCCTTGCGAACCTGTCGTACTCATACCTGAATTATCACAGCCGTCACGTTGATCCAATTTAAGGCCAGTTTTCTCTTCTAGATCTTTCAAGAAATCGAATTTCGTTTTTTTTAATAGGATTTGATTGTGTTCTGCTCGAACTGTCTAAGTTAGTCTGTAAATGATGTTAAGAACCCAATGAGTGCCGTTTATTCACTAGTGAGTGAGTGTGAGATAGTGATGATCGGACTGGGATATAGGTTGGTTTGTTAAATGGGCACGTTCATTGTAGTCATTCAGTTTCTTCTTAATTTTCCCGTCATCTCCAGTGAGGTTTTTGTACAACTCGCAACAAGGTGTTCAGGATCTTGCAGTTTCTCACGATCATGCCAATCTCCCTGTCGAATGTAACACATTAGACAGTCGCTTCCCCCGAGGCCACTTTCAGCGGGGCGAACATTCGACAGAACAAGTTAGGATCACTCATTGGATTGTCTTTAGAACGATAGACAGATTGATTACCCGCACCGTCGTGACCAACTTATGTGTTAATTAACTACGATGTGTTAATTTTGTCGGCACACTTACACCTTGTTTGGTCAAACAATCAATGAGCCTTGACACAGTCAGTTCAGCAGCTTGCCGAACACTTTCCACAACCGTTCCTCTTCGCTCTCTTGCAGGTTTTAAAGCTGGTAATAGTGTTCTTGTATGTTCATAGACTAAATTTCTATTCGGTATATGGATAGACGCATGCAAAAAGCCTTTGACAAAATCTAAATCATTTCGACTTATATTAATATGAGTCTTCAGCGCAACTGTTTTCTCCAAATCTAAACTATTTTTCATACACACTTCAACTTTGCCAGTTTTATGAAGTACTTCGCCAAGTTTGGCAAGTTCTTTATCTGTATTATAGTTTCGTTGATGGATTAGCCATCCAAGGAGTCAGCACAGAGGCTTCTTGTTTAACATCGGGGAAATCGTTTTTATAGATTGCAACGCTTTGAAATTTAACCTGATTAGAAGTAGGGGTGGGACTGTGGGAAATGAATGAAAACATAGGGTATCGAAATTTTTCCGAAAATAGTTTTTGCTTGTAGAAAGATAGATTCAAGTTTTGGTTACCGAATGGTGAAAATCGCAAGTCTCTATCTTTATATGATGCTGACTTAATCAAAAAATAACCAGTGCTCTTCTATTTTGTCTCCGATAGTAGTTGTTACAATGACGATACAGTTTAAGGATGAAAATCGTAGCCTACAAAACGACTATTCGTTTGTAAGGTACGATTTGTTTTTAGACAGCATGTAATAGGAAAAATGGGAATGTCTATTCATATTTGGAAGAAAGAAATTCGATCAGAATGATGTATACATAAGAACAGAAGGAAGAAAAGAATTTGTTTTCATTTTAATCGCGTAGTCTATACAGGCGTAACACCGTCGTTCTGTGAATAGTTTAGTAAGAACAAGTACAAATGCTATAATAGTTTAGAAAGTCGTACTTTATCAAAATGGGTAAACGTATAAGTACAAAACTAGCAGAAAATGTTAATAATTCTGCATCGTTGGCACCTATTCTCAGACCTGGTGGAAGTTTACGAAATAACAAAAGGAAGAAAACCGTTACCACTCAACCACAAAGCAGAACAATAGCGAATAACGATGACGTTGAGAACCTCAGTGATATATCACAAGACGAGATTATTTAAACAACAAAGTCGAAATTTGCCAGCAGCTCTCCATCTCCAGTTCATCAATATGTTGAACAACGATCCACAAATGATTATAAGTGTAAACTTTGCGATAAGGTACGTGAATTATGTTTTATGGATATTAACGCATTTGGAGCGCAGATCATTTCCAAGTAAGGAGCTAAAATTTTGGTGTCGATTAAGCCGGCTTTGCTATTCTCTGCATATTCTATCTCTTTCTCAAAGCGGTATTTGATCTAGTCATTATTTGTGCTTGTAGAATTATCGATGTGGTACGGGCACTACAGCTAATATTCGTCGTCATTTGGCAAATAGCCATGGTTTGTCTCATCTACGATATAAATCTCAGTTACAAAAATCGACGCTAATTTCTAACGTCAAAAAGAAAAGTTTAGACGATGCTGCTATCGAATGTATAGTCAGAGATAGCCGGCCGTTTAACGAATTTCGTCGTCCAGGAATGAAAATATTTTTAGAACAAGCAACACCCGGCTATCGTGGTCCCCACTCTAAAACAGTTCGGCGACGTCTCGTCCCCTTGTATTTACAAAAACAACATGATCTAAAACACCAATTATCAATTGTAGATCACATCGCTTTAACAACAGATCTATGGCAATCGGGTCGTAAACATTATTTTTTGAGTGTCACAGCTCATTACGTTACTCATCAGTTTGAAGTAAAGAGTACAATATTAAGCTTTCGACAATTCTATGGAAGAAAATTTGCCAAAAGAATTGAAAGCCAGCCATCTCATACGAATATTGATCAAATTTGGGATTCAACAGAAAATAATAAGTACCACGACGGATAATGGATCCGATTAGGGGTGTTAATTTAGTTTTATTTTTCATTTATAATAAAGGATAAAACTAAATGAATCATTTATACTTAAAAAATAAAGATAAATTTTTCATTTATATTTAAAAACTAAATATAAATAAATGAGAAAAAAGTTTATCTTTATTTTATAAAAGTAAATGATTCCTTTATTATTTCTACCTTTATTTTTAAAAGTAAAGGTAGAAATAAATAAATAAATGTAAAGGAATCATTTACTTTTATAAAATAAAGATAAATTTTTTTTCATTTATTTATATTTAGTTTTTAAATATAAATGAAAAATTTATCTTTATTTTTTAAGTATAAATGATTCATTTATATTTATTTTCCAAAGTAACACTAAATTAACACCCCTAGATCCGATGTGAGATCCGCAACAGAAAAAAATGCTGCATTTGGATTACGAATACATTATATGGCGCACGGTCTGAATTTGTCCATTCAGAATGCTTTGGGTTTGTGGCCAAAAAAAAGAAGAAAATTTCTACAACAATAGCAAGCACAACAACTGTTAGGTATTTAAAAAGAACTTCGAGTTTGTTGGATCTTAGTTCACATATCATACGTCTTCATGTTTTAGTTCAGAGTCAGATGATAGTGGGAGCGAAAAGGAATCAGTAATTGGTGAGTCACACCCAAGCCAGTAAATTCACCTTATATTTGAATACTTTAGGAAGTTGAGGATCTTGAAATATCATCTAATGAAGAAGATGAAATAGACGATAATGCGGAAAACAGTTTAAATGATTCAGAAATATCATTCATGAAAAATAATATTACCGACTTATTGGTTAAATGTCGCAAATTTATTCGAATGACACATCAGTCAAGTATATTACATGATACAGTCGTTAGCAAAAAAAGACAAAATCGATGTAGAACTTATCAATGATATGTGCGTTAGATGGAATAGCACATTTAAAATGATACAACGATTTCTACTACATCAAAAACCAATATCAAGTTTTTATGAAAATATTTGTAGTTATAATGGAATCACTACTAAACAATCGAACCGTCTGTTATCCCTTGAGCTGTCTCCTGATGAATGGATACTACTAAAAATTTTGAAACGAGTTTTAGAACGGTTCAATGATGCAACCGAAATTCTGTGTGGACAAAGTTATCCAACACTCTCGCTGGCCTATGCCGTATTATTCTCATTATCGTATTATTTGGATGACAGTACAGCAAACGATATCGAAAATTTAATTAAAAATATGCTTAATCAAAAATTCAAATTTTATTTTATTGAAAATATCGGGCAATTTCAAAGAAACTTAATGTTGGTACGTAAGATATTCAGTGGAAGAATTAAAGCTTCTGCTGAAAGATTAAACTATGAGGATTCTTCAATTCTTATTTAATCACTTGTTTAATTTAGGTTTCAGCCTTATTCGATCCGAAAGTACATGATTTGATGTCACAAGATGATAAGTTAAATGCAGAAAACTTTATAAAAGATGAATACAAAAAAAGAGCAAAAGCCTCTTCTAAGTCATCATCATCTTCAGCCAACACAATATCATCGAATGACCCAGGTGGAAGTGCTACAACGCCAGGTCAAGCCTCAAAATTTGATCAGTTTCTCAACAAATGTGGAGTAAAGGCAACAATTTCTTCCGGCAAAACCAAAAACAGACATTTGACAATTCAACAACAATTGTCGAAATTGAGATTACTACTAAAAGATAATCATGATTTCATGAGTTTTTGGTCGGAATATAGTTCATCAATTCGTGATTTATCGAAATTAGCTCGAAAATACATGGCAATAACAGCAACCTCAGCCCCTAGTGAGCAAGCATTTAGCATTGCAAACTACGTTGCTAGGAAAAATCGTTTATCATTATCATCGAAAAGTATAAAATATACAATGTATCTGAAAGACAAATTATAAGCTTCTCCGTGTGCAATAGTTTTTGTAATTTTTTAAACTTATTTCCTGCGGCTAGCGGCTTATTTTTTGTCAAGATCAAGAGTAGTTGTATATTGTGCACACGCTTAACACTAACCCCTGTCCATTGGTCTATAACCAATTACAGTTATACTTTTTTGCACCCATGTTTGCTATACATGAATGCTTATGTTTTTACCTTTTGGACTAAACTCCTTCCAGGCGCAATCTTTTACGTGAGACAGACCTTTGTCACTTCCTTTTTATGAAAATGATGGCTAGCTCTTATTTTTAAGGTTTTTATTTTACGACTTTTTAACTATTCTACTAAAATTATCTCAACACTTTTTAGAAATTTTGTAAGATGCACATAAGGCAAAAATGTAGTGAAGAAAAAAATTTGCCGTTTTTTTTAGCCTATTCGATAGAGAATTTGACGTTGATCACGAATATCTGTCTTTTACGTTTTTTGAAAACGTTTTTTCGATAGAAAAAATCCAAAAACTTTGGACTACTCTAAAAAGTGAAAAAATCAAGTTTTCAAACAAATGGCGCTAGTCTGTTTCCTTTTGAGTTAGCAGTTCCCGTTCGTTTGAAACGAACTGGTGACCAGTTCCCGTTCAAAAGAACGGAACTGGAACTGTCCCACCCCTAGATAAGACTTTACAAAGTATGCTATCGACGTTACTGACACAAGATGAAAATTTTCCAGTCAAGTCGAAGACATCTTTACAGCGACAAATGATACAACTGGAATTTAAATGTAGACAAACCCAGAAGACACCAGTATTGCTCGATTCTACACTATTTCAAGCACAGCGCGCAGCATACTATCGAAAGTTGAAAGAACTACGATCGTCGAATACTATATTATACTAACATGATGAAACTTGGATGAATACGAATGAAGAAAAAACTAACATATGGTTTGATGAGGAAGGTCATGGTCGTTTACGAAATAGTGAAGGAAAAGTTCAGAGATTACCGATCAGTGGTATGATCAGTTTAAATGGATTTCTACATCTTCGTTCTTTGGATATATTTAAATGTGACGAAGTTCACAGTATGGACAGTAACATTTCATCGAATGGGTAACGAGTGCTGCTGGAACATTACGAGCAGAACATGGAAAGGGAATAAAGATAGAAATAATTATCGATAATACCACCTGGCACAATAAGTTAACTCCTAAATGTGAAGCTCCCAAACGGCCATGGAGAAAACAAATGGTTGCCGATTGGCTTATTTCGAAAAAACTTAAATTTGATACATTTATGACAAAAGTAGAATTATTAGAGATTGCTTATAAGAATATACAGCAGACAAAACAGCGGAGGAATTGGAAAACGAATTAATTGATGATGAAGACGACGATGAAAATCCAGCTGGTAGTGATTTTTCAGATGCACACTAATTACTGATGATTTTTCCTAAACAAACTTGTGTTTTGTATGCATGTGAGATACATTTAGTAAAAAGAATGATTGAAAAAATGATACAACATATGATTTTATTACTATAGCAGAGAATAGGGTCAAGAACACCTCTATTAATAAATGCCGATTGAATCTAGAGATGAAACAGACATCGCCGCTATATACAGCGGCGTTAATTACCTATTGGGCATTATTTTTCAAACGTTTCTGCAAAAAGAAGCGGTCTTTCAACGACCTACAGGAAATCCGATGCCTCTACCGAACGGTTGAAGATTAAATTCTGAAATTAATCTCTAATAATAGAACACACCTCAGACTATATACCTATGAGGAAAAATCGGTAGATTCGTATTACCGTTTTGAAAAATCCAGCCTGATTTTCCAAAGATCTTCTGAAAAACCAGCCTTAGAAATTTTTTCTAATGTCAGTTTCGCTTATTAAAACATGGCTTCAGGTGTCTGCTATCTCGTAATGAAAAGCGCATGCCTCTGTCTATCGCCTATCAAAAGTTATTCGAAAAAAAGCAACCGAGTTCATTGGCCTTTGGAACCGATAGTAGTACGACTACCGAATATAACGAATTAATATCTAATAGATTACAACGCATTATTGCTTTCTATCTCGTTGCAATGAAATAAGAAAATAGAACTCAATGTAACACGATAGGTATTAATGCGTTACAACGAATTAGACAATATCCAAAACGAAAATACATGTTTTTTTCTCGTAAAGGGCACATTTTCATAAAATTCTGAGACTGGCAATCGATTCCTCTCGAAAAGTTGGTCCAGAAAAAAATTCTTCAGCAATATCAGACATATACGTTAATGACCTGAGACTTAGGGCGTAAACTCCCACAGTACACTTATTACCACTGTCAGATATAGCGTTACAGTGTCTGAACACAGTTAATGCATTGTAATGCCATAAATTTATAACGGTATAATGTGTTAGATGCTATAGCGGTATAATTAATGCGTTATAATGCGAGAGGAATTGGGAAACGCCTGTAACGGCATACAAATTACTAACGCGCTAGTCGAATTTATAGCGTTATAACATTATAAAATATGAGAAAGTCGTCGATAAAAATGCATTATAACACTATAATTTCAATTTTGGACAGGTTTTTCCATGTAACACGTTACGTTAATGCGTTACAATGCATTAAAGACATGTTTTTTCTAAATTTATCGCGTTATAACACAATAAAAAAGCTAACACATATGACAAGGCATAATGATATACTAACGCATTATAATGTAATAAATACGAAAAAAAGACCTTGTGGGATTTCAAATGAATCGGAATAACAGTGTTTCTACATATCCCAATCTGAGTAAATCTTTAAATATTGTATTGCTCCATCTGTAATGCCACAATGAAATGGAAGCACGCCGGCTCGTGCACCATAATTCTAGCTCTGCCACTCTGTACTATCACAAGAAGCTTAAAAAAACAACTAACTCTCTCTCCTGTGAAAACCAAAAGACTGTGAAAGAATGTTATGAGTCAACATTCTTTTCCGAAACATGATTGTTAATGAGTATTGAAGTATGACATATGCTCTTTCTATATTTTTAAGGCTACATCCGCTCCTCATTCATGTGAAAAAATGTTTTTCCTGCCTACAGCGAGAAATGCACGAAGTATTTTGGAAATGAAATTTATTCTTCTTGTTTTTACTGTTATTGGTACTTTCGCGGATAAAACAATCGTCCACAGTACTAAGAAAAAATTTAAGTGTTAGAAAATACATATGCGTAATAGAATATTTATTTTATAAATAATACAGCTTTTATTTTCATACGTTTTACTTATGATGTCAAATAAGCTCCTATAGAAAAATTTCTGTGATAAAAAGAAAAATTATTTTTACTTCATACACATTATTATTTATCAGGTCTTTTATCAATCAAATAAGGTAATTTAATGTAGGTTCGAGAATATTACACTCACATTCTCAACAAACCTAGTTGCCTATCTCAAAAAGATATGCGATAATATTTTGATGAGGAATGTATAGAAAAATTTAAAAGATTTGGACAGTGTCAACAGTGAGATAGATATTTTCGATTTTGTTTAAATAGCCATACCAGTGTCCGGCAATTTTCTTTACGATGATAAAGTTTAAAACTGGAATTTTTACTAGAAGCTATATTTTTAGTACTACTATTCGAACTTCAGGATGAAACTTAATATTAAATAATGTACTTTTTAACCGTATTTGAATATTTTTGTGTCAACTTATGCGTAGTAAAAATATCGCAGTATAGTGAAAGCTTATAAGATAAGTGTTAAGTAGTATGTAGTAAAGAGGTAGATGTAGTACAAAAAGTAGGAGAGGCTCATATACAGGAAATAGGACAATACAGCTTATAATACATAGTATTGCATCTGGTTGTATCCATCACCTTGTCTCTGTGTAAAAATATGTAAACATGGGTTATTTTTGCTAATTCTTTTTTACTTTAGTAGAAAACCATCAGTTATGGATCGAAAATTTTATACTATTACAATACTTGATCAAAAACAATAAGAATTAAGTATAATGTCCACTGCAACAGATTATGACAATGATGAGGATAATTTTCATAGTACAGAAGGTAAACACACTTGATATATTCTACTTATGTGAATACTATCTGAACTACAAAAAACCGGTAAACATTTTTAAAAATTGTGAGCACTAAGCCATCATCTGTATGATGATGCCTCGAAAGTCTGTATTGTAAGACTTATTGTACGTATATTGTCAAACATTATTTGGAATGAAAAGAACCGTAGATTAATTCGAAGTTGTTATCATCATTTAATTAATTTGATAGTAGCAGCTGCGAATTAATCTATGGTTCTTTGTGTCGAACAAAAGTTTAAGCTTTTCTTCGAAGTTGAAAGTACTCTAGTATAGAAGTGAGGCGTAGTGTTACACTGTTAAATATACAAAGGCAATTTATTATTGATTTCTAAGAAAGGTCATTTTGAATTCAAAATTTAAAATTTCAATATACATACCTATTAAGATAAGCAAGTAATACAATACAAATATTTGAATAAAATATAGGTGCATAACCTTTAAGAAAAACAGTATTTAGTTCTTCAGTGAAAAATCATTTGAAAAACAAGAAACGAAAATAAATGAAAAGAGAACGAGTGAATATGACATATTGTTACAAATACTAGAGAAAACAAGTTACGTTGTAGATTTAATGCAGTGGATTGGATGTCCTGTTCCTATTACTGTTTCCAAGATTCGACTTAAGCCGTTTGTGTCCAGATTGCACGTGATACAAACTTTATATAAAGTCATTTTTCAATAAATGATATTGACCTCTGCAAGTTACATGCACACATTTTAGTTTTCGAATAGCGACTGATTTTTAGCTAAGGATACGAGGAATATCCGAATGAGTCGTAAGTTATAGATAATAGTCAGATACTATAACTATAGTTATCTATAGATGAGCTCAAAGTTATAGGCATTGAAATGGACACACCGAGCACAAACGAGTTAAGGTAAACATTTGTGAAAATTTCCTAGGACTTGTCCATTATTCGAAGAAAAAGGAAGTCTGAAATATAAAGTTTATATATGAGGATTTTTGTGGTTTCCCGAGGGTTTTTTATCAGTAACTGTAAACACACATTTCAGTAGCTGTAAACTTTCAGAGTGAAATTGGTTTTCAATATAAATTTCAATATAAATTTGGTGTTTACAGCTACTGAATGGACTAGTAACAGACAGTACATCTGATGTTTTTAGACACAAGTTTGAAAAATTATTACGGTATATTCTTACCATGTTATATATGTTCTATGTTATAATCCAACAGTTCAGTAGGAAGTTTCCACATTTTGGCTTCGTAGAAGCAACGCTGACAGGCTTTTTTAAAATATGTTGAATGTTTATTTGCAAAGAAGTATGACAAATGAACATAAAATATTGCGTTTATAATTTTATCAGTTTTAGATGATTACGGCAACGTTCCTATGCGCATAGAGTTCTACTGCTCATTGACGGTGCTTTCATAAACTTGTTTTGTTCTTCTTAAGTTATAAGTGCATTTGAAACAAATTTAGGCGTGACACGGATCGCGAACAGGATTCCGGCTCTTCCACGAATTTTCATATTACACATTTGGGTGTTTTTTGCAGTGTTATGGTAGGTGGGGGTGTGGGCAGTATGAACGTAAGTTCGAACAGTAGTTTCACCGAGAACATATTTGCAGGATGCGAAATTGTATATCTGTAACTGTATCACATAATGACTATCCATGCCGCCGAAACTAAAAAATTTTTTGTGTTAGTTAAGTGAATAAGGAAACAAAAACGCAAAAATCATAAGCGGTCTAATGCAAGAAATGGCTACAAAAGCGAAACTCTGCAAAATTTTGCATATTCTTCTAGAACAAAATATTATAAAATTCTGTATTAGTCCGACTAATACAGAATTCTGTAAATATTTTGTGCTAGAAGAATATGCAAAATTTTGCAGCGTTTAGCTTTTATAACCATGTTTTGCGTTGAACCACTTCTGTTTTTGCATTTTTTTCGCGTGGTCACGCAAAAAAACTGTTGCAATTTCTACATGGGTATTCTCCACATAACTTCGCTCAGATTTTATGTCGTTCGCGGAAATGTCGGTGTATCGTTCATTGTACACTACTCTTTTTTTAAATATTATATCGTGTCAAATATGATATTTAATCCTATTATTTGATTTCTGGCGTTGATGGTATGGTCCGAAAATCATAAAAAGCGTCTGAGCTTCAAGAAATCCTAAACAACCTATAAGAGATTCTGCATGGTCGATCAGATCGTGAACAAATTCACTTACACCCTATCGTCTGCTCATCATATTGTGTGAATGCTGAAAATGTGGCTACTTGAAGTCGGGTTCGGGTAAATTTCCAAACATTAAACAAGCATGTTTCGAGTTCCAATCGGACGAATGTCAGGAAAAACTGGCAACGAAGTTTGCCATTAAAAATCCATAACTCCATGAATATTTAGAAGATGGCCGAGATTGCTTTAAAATATACTACTCACGAGGGAACATATCCAACTGTCAAATCGCTTTTCTAACGAAATGCGGTAGCTTATAGGTAATCGATCATGCTGATTCCGAATATGATAGCCGTTTTGGCTAATAGGCCTTTCCTAATCGGTT
>CAJNOQ010006423.1:0-13649 GCA_905250885.1 Didymodactylos carnosus
GACAACTAACCTGAATAACAGGGAGACAACTTGTGTTTGTCGAAGACATGGTGTAACTAACGATTTATTGTGCTGAATATCTACAAGAGCATTATAGTTTGAATTCGAATGTTCATGAATGTCACTCTCATAATTACTGGTTTCAGTTTTGCTCATTATTTGTTGATACTTTAACGACTGATTTTCCTCATGCTGATATTCCGTTGCCGATAAGCCATTATCTCTATTGGAATTACCTAATTCCATTTGAAGTCCCTCGAATATTACTGGTATACAAGAAAGAGGTGGGATTTTAAAATCGCCATGATTACGTTTTAACGCTAAACGTGTTGGGACAAGTAAACTTTTTGATTTTACGGTTAATGAATCTTTACTTCGATTTACTACACGACGTGCTATGTTATTGACGGGAGTTAAGATATTTTTTTCTTTTATTTTCAGTGGTAGCGACCGCTCTTCAGAGATCATTTCGTTCAGAATACGTAATATTGGTATTATCGTACGAAAATGAATTGGCTATATCGACTCTTTGAATATGTAATACCAGAAATGGAAAATGCCGCGTCATTTAAATGTAAAATTATAAGCAGAGAAGTTGAAGGAAAAAAATCAGTTGACACCGGATCTTTTTCGTTAATTAATAGTAGATTGGTACATAATGTCCACTCTCGTTGCTAGAGAAGAAATGAACCGAAATTCTGCAGATTAGAGAGGTCCTACAATTTGTAACTAAAGAGCTTCCAGATTAATGCAGAAAACACGTCATCGTAACATATCCAAGTTCTCGTATTCAGCAATATTTTGTAATATGGACAATGGAATAACTTACGCTTTTTCACAGGTTCAATATAAGTGGTACTTATGAAATTAAGGGAGCAGTTTGATGGCTAATTTCATTTCTCTCCCCATGTCAAAATTTGAGTACAAACTATTAAAATCGTTATAAATTTCTTTTTAACGTTTCACGTACAATATAATTTAAAAGAAACAAAAACGGCCGTAGTTTCTTGTATTTTTCAGAAGCAGAATCACTAACATCTCTACTTATAATTTTTCAGAAAAACCATCATTATTTTCAGTATTTATATTTAAACGGTGATCATTATGTTTGTTTTTATAAAGTAATCTAGATTTTTTTCTTTTCCTTATTTTTAAAAATATTCTCCGGCGATTATTTCATTGTGTTCTCGATGTAAAATGTTTTGAATGCAAGTCTGATAAGAAGTATTAACAAACAAACAAATTAGGTAGAAAAACTTTTGTTTTTGAGTGTATGAGTTTTAATGATGTCGTTGACGCATTATATTCTACTGCATTTTTATATGTTAAGTTATGGCACTGACGTGAGTAAGGTAAACAGTAGTAGTAGCGTATTTTAGCTGTGTGCATCAATTATTGGTCACTGGTAAAACTGGCTCGTTCAGAAAAATCCAAAAATTTTGTCTTTTCTTGCAAAAATATCCATCAACTTATATTTCTTCTAGCTAACGGATGAAACCAGAGATGCAGAATCTACTCGTGAGATTAGAAAATTTCCCTGAAGTTTTTTCCAAAACTTCCTCGACATAATTTCTTTTTGCAATATATTGCAAAAAGATGTTCCAAAATTTCTCTGAATCAATAAGTTTTCCTCCGACGACCGTCGGAGCAAACAGGCAGTTTCTGCAGCTCTGGATGAGACTTAAACGTGGTTGTGGAGTGACTCAATCCTTGAGCGTCTTAGTATGATACACTCTGATGTTGAATTTAGTAGTATTTGCAAATATTATGGGATGGTTGAACTAATATGCTTATGAAGAAATAATAAATGGGAAATTACACGAATTTACTTACAAAAACATTTCATAAAAAAAACAATGTTTTCTGTTAGTGGCAAAAAAGCTTTAATCCATCGAGCAAAAAAATCAAGAGAAAAAACAATTCCTATACTAATAATAGCAAAAAATTTAAATCAATCTTTATCACGACAATCAAGCACCATTCGCCGAAATCGTTCAGCACCGTTTAATCTTTTGGGTTCTATGTCATTGTACATTGGCTGTTCAACGGCAGAACTATTTTTCGATAATGTTGAATATTTCTTAGTCGAATCATAATTCTTAATAGAACTAAATTTGAGTAGAACATGAGCATTAGGTGTTTTAAGCGGCTGCGAAGATGTTCCATTGTGTTGTTCATTAACAGATGTCAGTTTTTTATCGATGGATAAACGTGGTTTACGATAATGAAAAGATTCTTGTGTTGTTGGTGTTGAGTCACTGTTACTAGTGGAAGAGGTAGTTGATAACAAAGAGTGAGTTGCGCGAAGTGGTTGCAGATTTAAACGAGTATTCAATGTTCCGTCGACTGACGAACGAGGACTCAATGTTCCATCGAGCGATGAACGGGGACTCAATGTTCCATCGAGTGATGAACGGGGACTCAATGTTCTATCGAGTGACGAACGAGGAATAGAAAGAATGATTGCATCGGTTGATGCAAGACGATTATTGTCATTAAAAGAATTTTGTCTAGAAAAGACACAGAAAATCGCCTTGAAAACGAGGAAAAAACAGCCTGCACTCTGTGCTTAGACAATAGCAAAATTATTTGTCGTTAAAATTCATATAAGAAAGACAATAAAGTATGATAATTTTCATACCGGTTTAATAATGTATTATGTTCATTGGAAGTATGGATGACTACATTGGTTGTTGATCCAAGTACTGCTTTCTCGAGACGAGCTCTTTCTTCTTTTAACTCTAAAATACATAAATAAAAACTCAATTCAGTCTTATTCTCAATATACTTTGAGTGTATAAATACTATATACCCCCAAGTGTTGGTTCTCGAAATAAACCACATGTTTTTGCACGAAAATCTGCTTCTTCCTCTAGTCGTTCCTAAAATAGAGAAAGCATATAGTGAATTATACGAAAGTATAATAGACAATAACGGGATCTTCTCAAATATCATGATGCGTATACACATCCTATATCATCATGTACACGCTGTGCTTTTGACTTTTCGTATGAAAAAGATTAGTAGTTTAACACTCTATTTTACCCTCATCTGGTTGTACGAATTTTTACTAATTACTACGGCCGACTTACTACTCGTTAATCAGATATATTACATGAAGATATTTGATATGTTCTTCTAACATTTTAATATCTTGCTGCAACGCTCGTCGAAGTTGATCAACAATATCATCTAAATTAAACGCTTCTAATTTATTTCGAATCAATGAAGCATTAATTGTAAGATTTTTGTCAGCTGTTACAATATTTAATCTTGGAGATAACGTGCTGATAATTGGCGTTTCACGCCCGCTTTTATCACGTGCACTTATCGGTCTGTCTTTCACTTGACTATTTTTATTGGTGGTTAATGAATAGTTGATAGCATTCCAGTTATGTGTCGATAGACGTTTATGAAATAATTTATCATCATTCGCACATTGTTCATGAATATGTTTGACAAAAAGTTCAATTTCTTTCTTCAAACGTGAACGAACAATGGGCGGCTCTGACATTGAACTCTGACCGACTCCATCGGCAGACCTATAGACTGTTTCACTTCTAAAATGTACAACATGTTGGACGACAATAAGAAAAAAACAATTCATTATTACCTGTAGTCTCTCCATATGTCCAGTAAACTCTCTATTTCTTGTTCGATTTCTTCACATTGTTCAACTAAGGCATGCCCAAGTGTGTATTTGCAATATTCACGTTCAGAGGCTAATAACGTATCAGAAATTGTCTTCCATAAACATTTTGGTTTATCATAAGGCAGAAAGTTAAGAGATACCGCCTTCATACTATAGCACTACAACGGTTTGTTTACAGACCGTATTGATAATCTACGACGCAAACGTACTGTAGAACGACTGCATCCATCACCTATCTGACTATTTGAGGCATTGTATCGTCTCAGATTTCTCAATTCTAAGTCTACCATAAGGACAAATGAGCCTCAGCAACATGCACATCATCTATTTATCTTAGAACCACTAGCGGATCCAGAAGGCCTGCGTCCGCACGTACATTTAAGCTGAAATTTTTATTTTCCTAGGAAAGTATTCTCGAAAATCAATTAGTTATTAAAACTGTACGTGTCGTCACAAACTTCTCGATCCGCGCTTTAAAGGCTAAAGATTGTTAAGAAGTTTATATCATACCAAAACGTTGAGAGGAGAATAATTAGTTTAAAAATTGGTATTAAATCTCAGACTAACGTCGAAAGCTCTATTCACAGTATTTCTTTGCACACGCACGTTTTATACTTCATTATGATTGGTGACACATTTCTGTAACGTAGCAACAGGGAAGAACATGCTTTTCAAAATCTGTCTGCTGATAACTTCTGGCAGTTGTGCCGCATCAATAAAACTAAACAGTTAAGTTACTTTCTTAGATGAACTCTGTCCGCTCATAAGGTAATGTCGCCAGCGTGCGCTCTGTATATTTGTCGTTCTACAGCGTGAAAGTTTTCTGTAAGCTTGTATTACATATCTAAAAAGAATAAAAAAGTATTTTTCTAGAGTGTTTGTGAACTTATTCGCTTTTTGAACTTTTTTTCGCTTACTCTTAGAATAAAACTACTATCCATTTTAAACTAAAAGACCGGTGGCTATTTTTTGAATAACTGAAAAATGAAATGAGATGAAGTCATGCGGTTTTCATCACTCGAAAGCCGACACCTGAGAGTAACTTTTCATAAGCATCGACATTTCCTTAGGCGTACTAATAACGAAAATGAAAGGAAAATGTAGCGTAGAGTGACATGTGCTCTATAAAATAAGGCCGTTCCAAGCTTTTCACAATCTTCCACTAGGGAGACACGAATTTTTTGAAGTTTGTCACTTTATTCTAAAAGCTCTATTTTTGAACTTTCGAAAGCGTTTTTCTGTATTCCAACACTTAAATGATTTTTCAAATAGTTAGTCTTGTGGAGTGAAGAGTTCTGAACAAACGAGATGTCCCCAACTCTACATTATGTTTTCTAATAGAGTTTATGACCATTTCGCTGAAAGCCCTGAAAAAAGTGAGTTTCGCGTTGTAACCGTCCTGCGTTCAAAACATCTGTTTTTGCTAGTGTACTTTTGGTATAACTTTTGAATGAAACAATTCTGTAGTGATCGAAAGTTATAAGGAAGTTGTTTTTCAAAGCTATTTTTTTCTAAAGCCAGGAAAACTGTAAAGTAATCGTACAAGAATCTACTATACTTTTAATAATTGTGAACGAACAATGTGAGAATATATGTGAGAATGACTTCCCAACAAACTCGATTCTGCTTCTCTGCACATTCGTTGTCTCTTCTTATCTTTAATACCATCACACATTTTTTTATGAAAACAATGTCTCAGGTCCGGTTGGGCTACTCGATGGACCATACAACCAGCCTCAATAAATCTCGTATACAAATTGACGTCTTCTACGCCCCAACCGGTATTGTTAGTTTCCCATCCACCAACACTATCAAGATCATTTTTTGTTGTTGCAACTGTTCCAAAACCATAAATAGAAAATGTTCCATGATTCGACGTAATGTTATACTCAACATTCGCATGACTTAATAAACATTGATGATCATTATTAGTGTGAGAATAAACAATGGGAAAATAGGCAGTACATTTCGACAATTCATTCGTTTTATGCTTAATTTGATGAAGCATAAAACGTCTTATGTTTACTAATGCATCATAAGTAAACACTAAGTCGACGTCAACAAATAACAACAAATCATTCTTATCAAAGTGACGTGAACCTAATTGCCTTCCTTTACCATGATTAAATGAGACATTGTAAATAACTGGTTTGTGTACAATTGCTGGATATTGATAAGCTAATTCATTAATCAATTTCAACGGTGAATTATCGTCATCCAGTTGTGTTGCTGTTGTTTCAGATCGATGAAAGTAGACGCATGTCAATGTTATTATCCGATGTAATGGAGTAGAATTTAATATTTGTTGTTTAAAATTTATAATAAAACGTTTCAAAGCATCATCTTTATTACTCGATACAACAATTAAATTCAGTTTATCGTTGTCAATCTGATCATCTACCTCAATTTCATGATATTTTAATCTGTTGGTAAACCCAGCTTTTGTGTAAATACGTTTTCGAACAAATAATGAAGGATGAATAGCTGGTTGTTGATTCATAACATTGAATAACATTTCAAAAATTAATTCAACACCTTTTGTTGGCAACGATTGATAATAACCAAATACAAATGTTCCATTTGTCAATGTCCAATTCGTTTTTCGATTCCATCGGTATCTTAAATCCTCCAAACAGTTCTCAACAATAGATTGAAGATAACTGTTCCATTTGATATCAAAACTTTTTAATTGAAGTTCTTTTGTTAAATCAAGATTTATTCGCGGAATAAATGTGGTAAACGAACGATAAGAAGATTTTATTTTGGGAAGCGGAATGACGTTATTTATTTGTCTTACTAAACTATTCAAACGTTTTTCATCCTGTTGTTGTTTGTAACGTTGATTATAAACTTCAATATGATAAAATGTATAGAGATTTTTAATTGGATGCATAATAAAGGAATTCTGAATCATGTTAGTAGTAAAACCATGACCGAATGAATATTTAGATCCATAATGATGGTAAAAATATGTTTTTGAATCAAATGCATTTGTACAACTAACATGAACATATTGAATGATACATCGCCCTATTTCAACATCTTCATGATTTGTGTAAACTGTCTGTAAACAATGGTCTAAATGTGGACCAAGTTTATTCAATATCGTTTGTGACAAGATTACTCCTGAGCCACCCATACAAAAGTATTGTTGATTTTTAAAATAGATATTTTCATTTTGGCGTCCTGTTCCCCCCTGTCCAATATACAACAATTTTCGTTCATCCAATGATTTCAGCCATTTGATCAATTTAGGTATATGTACATAGGCATTGTCATCCAATCTTAATATCCATGATGTTCGACGTCCATAAAAGAGATACAAATATTTGATTAAATAAAACCCTTTTAATTGTGGTGGATATTGATCAATGACATGTTGAAGTCGAACGGTATATACACATGAATTAAATTCATTTACATTTGAGAACAGTTTGATATAATAATCATCCATATCGTATGAGACGGGTAATCGAGGATTTTCTTCAATAAAAAATATAATTTCGATCGATGAATCGTTTATTTTTGCCCATGTTTTTAGAATAATAGGCAAATAAGTATGTAAACGTTCGTACGAGCTGATAACACCGATAGTCAAAAATTTAGTAGATGATGATGATGAACACGATTTTGATTTGTACAAAAATTGATTATAAAAATTTGGCTGTTTATTGTAAGAGAGACACAATATTCTGAGAATCATTTGCGAATAATAGATACCCAGTAAAAAGCCTAGTATAAATGAACATAAGAGAATTATGGTGCTTAAAACAATACGCATTAGTAAACCATTCCATATTCACTACTTGATTTAATTTGTTATTATTATCATACTAGAGTAACAAACAATACTTTTTAAAGCAGTTTACAGCGATCAATAAAAACGAAGAGCAATAAATCTGATGAATTTCGACGAAGCAGTAAGTTATTTTATAAGATGAGTATTACTGGTACAGTAAATCCAAATAAGGAATTAGAACAAAGATAATAAATAGCTGAAAATCTGCTCATCCTATAATCTTAAAAATTGCCATACATCAATTCGAGAGCTCAGAACAGTTAAGCAAGGAATATTTACGAAACCTATTGATATAAGTCGCTGTCAAATGGCTCTTAATTCAATGATAAGTGTGTTGTCGAAGAATTTATACTTATCAGACATTGTTCATATTTTAAATTATCATACTTCAGTTACTTTTTACGTCTTAATTTCAACATAATATTACTCGCCATAAGATTTTCTTTTTTTTAGACTTTTAACAATTCAAAATTCAAGCTTTTTGTTAATAACCCCAAATCTATCTGTTTTTATTACTTTATTGGTTAGAGAAATCACATGATCATTTAACAGAAAAGAGAAAAAAAGTACTCTGTATCAAATTACTCAATTTACTTTATTCATATTCATATGACTACATTACTAAATTCATGTTTAACATTACTAAACAATATTAAATTCATGTTCTGTTAAAAGATTAAAGTACACTGTATATGATGAAAAAAATACGATTGAAACATCATGTGGGTTTGTACGAGACTTGGGCTTCAACTTTTCTTGACGAGGCTGAGCCGAGCAAGAAATTTTAATTAATTTCTCCACAGATTAACAATGCAAGCCAAGTTCAAATGCTTCATCCGGAAAATTCTACTTTACCTTACAGTAATAGTTTTGTCCAACGGTGTACAGAAAAGTCAAAAAACTTCGTTTTATGCAGATTTAACAACTTTTGACTGGAGATTAAATAACTCACACATTCGGCCCAAATTGCTCCTGCAAAGATGGGTGGAACAGTTGAACACAGGCATAAAACGAAATGTGACGTTATTATTCCTTTCGTCATGATAGAGGACTGTGAGAAAATATTGATCAAACATGGGTCAAAATGGAATCGTTTGTTCTTATTATTCTGGGTTAGTTTAAGCGATTGAGAGCTTGGCTTCGTCTCTTGAGGCTAACGTCAGCTCTCAGCCACTTGAACTGACACATAATTTATGTAACAACGAGATATTGTAAAGGTAAGAGTCAATTTCGAGATTCAGTGAGGCTAGTATAAGGTGTATATTTGGGGGCTTCTAGCAAAATACTTCTCGCTTTTGATTAAAAACATCGTCTAGAACTGGAAGACATCTCAATTTGATCATAAATGTTTTCTCTACGAACTGATATGTTTGATCATTTTTCAGCTATCGATAAAAGGAACAAAAGATCAAAACTTTCTCGAAGAACTTGAATGCAATATACGAAGAAAAAACGTATTTTAGCTGTCAAGTTATATCCTATTTAAAAAATTATCCTAACTTAAAAACGTCATATTTATCGTAATTTCGGGGTCATCTTTTACCACTACCGAGTATGATCGGAATCTTAAATTAAATCATCTAGATAGTTCATCAATCGAAACAAAATTAAAAATTTTAGTCAATTATTAACATCAAAAAGGTAGACCGAAAATGTTAACAGTCTTCTGCTTGCAAAGTCGGTGTAATTGTTACAATGACGGTAGATTAAATCAGATTAGGTTTATTTTACGCAAAGGCAATAAGAAATTACATTCAACATTTGTACGATTTTATACGGTTGACGGTATAGAAAAATATTTGTGTACTATTCTCAAAAACAGACTTATTTCAATAAATTCAATTAATATAATATATTTACAAATTGATACAACGTACAATATTAACCAAGATAAATTATCACTTTTGTCTTTCGGATCAGAAGGTGGCAATCGTCATGTCAACCATTTGGTATTGTAAATATTTCATTACCATTTACTACTATGAAAGATATACTAACAGATACTGAATTGAATGCTTATAAATGATCATTAAATGTTCGAGGTGATACTTTACATAAGTCTAATATATTTTATATTTGTCCATCATTAACTGCAATAATACTGCCATTGATATGACTAAGTGTGCAACGATGTGATCTTGTTGCACGGCAAACATCATATCTGTTAGTATTACTACTTAGATTGTGTAACGGGCCAATTGGTCTTAAACAATAACCATGTAAACGTTCGGTTGTATGAGCCGTCTTATTCAAAATGTAAAAGACTAGTGATAAAAAACGTTATTAACCGTTGGATAAAAGACAAAGTAAAGGTCGTCCCTAAAAAAGTCTGTTCAGTATTATTACTGAAGAGACATGTAAATATATTTATTTTTTGTTTGTATCCTTTTATCTTATTTGTGCTTTATTTGTTCTTTACAATATTTTGCAAAAATAATTCATCACTTTTCAAAACAATTTTTATTTACATTAGAACAAGTTTACAATATGTTTTTACAATATTTGAAATCAGTGTTTCATACTCTTTTTATTTCCCCGTCTATACTTTTGTGTTAAGCCACATTGACTAAAATAAGAGCATATAGTTTTGGGCTCCATCAGATTATAGTTTCTTCAGAGAAATTAAAATTATTTAATCAGAAACTATAATTTGGTGGAGCCAAAAACTATATGCTCTCTACGAATTTAGTGATTACCAGTATCTTTTCTCGGTAATCATTTCAATAGAAAATAATTTAGTGATAAAAAAATATATACCTTAACGTGCACGTTTAGATTTCATATACTCCTCCTTTTAATATTTCCCTTTTGATGTGAAAACTCACACATAATTTATAAAAAGGTTATAATTAAATGGTAGCTAGTAATTGACAAGAAAAAGAAGTTATACTGATTTCTTTGAAAGATAAGCCAAACATACCCTCACCAAATATCGAATCACAACACTCTCTGTGCCCTAGAGATCGTTTCTTATATACAAATCTAATAAGACTTTTATAAGAAGATGACAAGAACCAGATGAATGTCTTAACATTTTTTTTGTAAGTTTCTTACCCACTTCTTATATAAGAAGGTACACGAATATGATAAGAAATCCACGGATTCTAGTAAGAAATTTATAAGAATCTTATAAGATATTCACATGGATTTTAAAAAAGACTATTTTATCTACGAGAAAGTATCTAAAGGAATCAAATGATTGAAAGCCAGTTTCATGCGATTTTTACAAAACAAAGAAAAAACACGCATTGGTCCATGGCAGAGATCGAACCTGTGTCCTATATCCTAACAATCTGAGTTATATATAACCACTAAATCACGGATTACTACATTTAATATAATTGTTTTTAGATGATATTGTGAAACAACATTCTCTCTGACATCTTACTACCAGTAAATAAAGAAAACTTATTTCCCACATTCATTTAGAATCTAAGAAGAAGGCGTTAGAAAACTCAAAAAGATGAGAGACGACTGGAAAGTTATTGCAATGCCTATTCTAAAATTCATGTTATCTTTCAATAAGGTTTTTTCTTCGTTCCAGCAAACACGTTTCCATTTCTCGAAAGCCTAAAACGGATAGGTTTTATCCGTATATAAAACTTCTCACAGTTACTCTTCTGAAGGGATCCCAAAACAACGTTTTTCTTAAGGTTTCAACGTAATCTAAACATGAAGAGCTCCTTAAGACATTACTTTCAGAAATCTGGTTGAAAAATGATTAAAAAACCTTCCAGAAAAAATTCTTATGATTTCTTATGAATATCCTATAAGATTCTTATAAATTTCTTACGTGAACCAGTGGATCTCTTATCATATTCGTGCACCTTCTTATATAAGAAATTGGTAAGAAACTTATCAGAATCAACAAATTTTTTCGACTACGGCGCACAACTAATAAAAAGTCGTTATATCCTTTATTTTATCAAAGTAACAGACAATAACAACTGTGATGATGTTGAGAAGAAAAGCTCGGATCATATATCTTGAATAGTGTTCTTTTAAAGACGAGTAAATTTATTGCTCCGTCAGAATTTTATTGCGTATGAGCGAACAGCGTAAAAAGATCTACTTTTTGCCATTAAACAACACCCATGGTGTCTAAAAGAAGCGGTTTCAATGAACTCATCAAAATATTTTTAAAATAATCAGGATTTATCCGTATTAAAACATTAACAGAGATCCTATCACTGTCAGTCATGTAAGTTTAATCAAAACAAAAGGCATTTTTGAAGTTTACACGCAACATTCTTACGTGAAATAAATCTTATGAAACTGCACGTGTCACTAACACTATCAAGTCAAGATATATAGACAGAAGGAGCTCACATATAATCCCAACATCAGAAAGTTCCTACGAGACAAACTTCAAAAAATATACTTTTTATTTTAAAATAAAACAAGGCTAAAAGTTATTTATATTAAAAATAGAAGTGTAGAATAATATTTGTCTACTGTTATCTTGGGAAGTTCTATTTAATACTGTCGTAAATCATTGAAGTACATCTTCACTAACAAATCTCTATTTTTGTTTTTTGTCATTCTTCTACTGAAATAGTTTATTTTTTTGACAATCATTTGTCTACGGATGATCGATACAATTGAAACATGACCATTCCCTGCATAGTTTTTGTTTCATGTTCAATATTCCTAGCCCATGCACGACATTGAACATTTATTAGACGATTTTTCGGAATAGAATTAAATTGAACTAACACAAACGGTTGCACATGATGTTTTACACTTCTAAAAATAAAAAACTTTAGATGGTAAAAACTGTTAATAAAAGTAATTTAATTCGTTATATTTTGGATTCTATTTCTAGAAGTTTACGTAGGATGCACAGAGACGAACAAACGTCAATCTGTGAATTAAAGTTGGAACTTACCTGTAAGGAAAGTAATAATAAGGAATGCCACCGTATACTGAGTTACCAGTTTTGTCTAGAAGAGAGTAATAAGTCAAATTTGATAAGACATCATTATCTGCATCAGCCTACAATTAACATATTTTCGCTTCTTATTATTAGAATGTATTAGATATTAAAAATTTTTGACGTACAGCTCCACCACACGTAACATAAACATTTGCTGGTTGACTTGGATCGTCTACCTTTAGTCCTGTCATTTCCGTAAATTTCAACGGCAATGCGCCGGGCTGTGGCATCCAACCATAAATCTAAATGGAAAAGTAATTGAATTAAAAGTTTTAATGCTCTTATGGAATTGGGTTCCGTGCGAGATAACTTACTTTATTCAATTTTAATAATACACACGGTTTTTCTTCAGCATAACCGAATGCATTCGCGTCTGAACACGGATGATCTTTTGTTGGAACGATGTCAAACCAATTAAATGCACATGCCACCCCTCTAGGTAATCATTTGGCAGGATTTGTTGGTGAACATTCTTCAGTATCCGCCTTTTTTAATTGCAGTAAGAAAACTAAAAGAGTAATACAAAGCTGTATTTTCGTTTAACCGAATGACAGAGGATATATTTCACTTTTTAATACCATCTCGGAAAAGCTTTAACGATGAAGCTAATCGTAGCTGTTCTTTTGCATCATTTGTCACTCTAATTAAATTCTCGTATATACCTGAACGAAATGAAAATGTAATGACATTTCAATTATATTATTTTTACAACGTCTACACGCTTACTTGGTTGTGGTCGAAAACCCAATCCTAATGATAAAGAAAGTCTCACAGTTGATATCAAACGCCTTTTAAAACATAAAAGAACCTAGTCTTACCCACGTTTACATGTCCTCGAAAACCCATTGTACTTGCATTATTATAATATCGTGGGCGATCACGGTTAAGAAGTGCTGAGAATACGAATACTACAGTCAAGAAAAACAGACCCAAACACAGATGAAAATATACCTGAACGAAATGAAAACGTGATGACATTTCAATTATATTATTTTATGATACCCAAGCAAAAATGACCCTATTTTTTGGGTTATTTATCTAGATTCAGCTTCACGTGCATCTAGATGTGCGTGAAGCTGAATCTAGATAAATAACCCAAAAAATTGGGTCGTTTTTGCTTCGGTACTTGTTATTACTATTATACTTTTAGAACACTTTCATATATTTGTTGGTGATTTAGCGCCAGAAATTGATCAAAATACCCTTCGAGATGCCTTCAGTCCTTTTGGCGATATCTCGTAATACTATCCATGACTGTATAA
>CAJNOQ010006424.1:0-13649 GCA_905250885.1 Didymodactylos carnosus
ATTTTTTACACTTGGCCAGTTTTCAAGCCCCGGCGGCTTTTATTTGGGGGGGGGGGGGTTTAATTAACACCATGAAATCCACCAACAACATAACACGTGTTTTGTAAACCTGTAACTTCATTGATCATTTCCACTGGAACGTTGATAGAATTTAATGTAACATCTTCACACTCACATTTTGTCTTACCATAAAGGAAGAATAATCGTAATATCCATCCGCTAATGTAAGTACATGCACCACTACCTGTTGTAGATTTAATATCTAAACAGAAACAATTAAACTAAAATTATTTGAAAAATGTAAAAAAAACTCATACCCATTACTTTATTCCACCAATCCAAATTCACTTTATTTTGATATGTTTGAATAAATTCATCTAACACGGGTAACAAATTATCAACATACTCATGAAATATTTGTTGCGAATATGCTTTCATTTGTTCTGTTTTCTCTCGTAACAATTTCCAATCATCTAATGTACCCATAAATTTGATATCTCTTATCCCGCATGCTGTCATACATCGATCATATTCAAAATAATCTTGTAATGTATCCATGATACATGTATTGGATAATATTGCTTCAACTTTACCTGTAGTCGAAAAATTGGATGTTAACGTAGAAACAATTGTACCTTTTATATTCTTTTCAATCTCTTGTTTAATCCTATCAAAAAAATCTGTCCAATCACATTCCTCTTTGCCGGGTGGTTCTCGAATAGTTAATTGTTTTTTCCCTTGATGATCAACAAATAAATGTCGAAGTTGCTCAGCATTTTCATTCACATGTAGCGCATAATTGATACAAATTACCATCCATATATCATCCGGAGATAAAATTAAATCTTCATGATTATTATAAGCAGTGACAAATGCTTGTAAAACTGAATTTGATGGAATATCTGTATATGGACCATTGGCAACTGTATATAGAACGTTACGAGGTCTTTGTGTTTCGCTATATGTAGTCATATATTTTCACATCCATATTTCACCTATAGAATCATCTGATAATGGGTTAACATTTTGATGACGATAACGATTTTTTAATGGTTCATGATTGTTAATTCTGATTGTTGTATACATGTTATCAGTCAAAAATCTAAAATAGGCATATAAATATCCACTCAATAATTATATATCTTACCAGCTAACTGTTCTATTATAAAATTTGTACTATTTATATTAAATCAAACTGTAACTTTTATTTACTTTTTGTTTGTTGCAGACTTCAAGTTTTGTTTTGTTTATATATCGTCTTTCTTTTTAAAGTCTAATATATTTTATGTCAAGAAATATATCTACGTAAATAATGTGATAAGTGATAATATCTCAGTCACAATAAAAGCGTTGTGCAATAACAGGTGGGCAATATAACAAAAACAAAAAACAAGCTGACTTTGTACTATAAGATGTAGTAGAGACGTATCTCTCTTTGCCGTTTTTCTTACAAAATGATATTTTACTTCGAGTAAATGGAAAGAAATTGACTAATCGAAAACTTTTCTGTAGAAAAATGTTTCAAATTATCCATCATTCGATGCAGTTTTTGATGCTGATACTAACATATCACATTAGTTTTAAATAAAAGTTTTTCTGAGCTAAGAAAAATATAGTTTACCTGGAAGACCAAGGGTTTTTGGAAAACTCTATTGCCGCTTAGAATCCGCTTAGAATGCCGCATCTTTGTGCTAACAGAGTAGACGTGTCATATATAGAAGAACATTCTGTGAAAGTTTGAGGCCAATTGAATGATATCTAACGATGGCGCAGCCACTTTACTGAAGAGACTGTTTCGGAAAACACTTAGCAAAAATAAAGCACTGAGATTTTCAGCAGAGAAGACCTGAAATTAAAACCTTTTCTTCAAATTGATAGAGCGAGAGTTTCTCTTTGAGAATATGCACAGTTTATTCCGAAACCCTTCTTCCTTTCTGAGACACAAGCTCTTTTTCGTAGAGATCGCTGAAATCTAGCGTAGTTTTGGAAATTGGTTTTCTCAACAACTATAATAGGTAGAACAAAAATTCTTTCGTTATTAAATTGGTCGTTAGTCATAGTTTCTAAGACACTAACAGATGACCCAGATAACACCAGCCGCTTTTGTTCGTTGTTTTTGAGGTATCATCCAGTAGTTCCAAGGGTTCTTTTTAAGGTCAATCGATAGAGAATTGAATTCTCTACAAAACCTGTAATTTTAATCTCTGACAGCGTTTTTCCCGTTTGAGCACCGTTCAATATTTCGAATGGTGCTGAGTTGTCGAAACGCGATACACTGAAAATAGAAAAATATTTGTCTTGATCCAAACGTAAATTTCATAAGAATTCTGAAAACATCAGAAGATTCACAAGAAAATTCTGCACATTCTCACGTATTTTTCGAAAGGAGGCCCATTAAGTGGCATTTTCGTCCTAAAGCATTTCGCTATAAATCATACATACTTGGAATGCGCATTAAATTCTGAACAAGATAGCGCTTTCAGAACTTTCAAATTTGAAAAAATATTTTTTGCCCAAAAAATCACGGCAAGGGTCTCAGGGATAAGCGAAAGTTTTTTTTGTCCAAAAATTTTGAAAAACACGTTGTCTGACTCAGCATTTGATGCTGATCACGAATATCGCAACCGCAGCTCGAAAAAATGCGGCCTGTCCAAATGACAACAGAAATAAAATTTGACTCAAAACCCGGATTTTTCGAGTTTTTGTCCCAAATTTTCGACAAAAGTGCTCTTTTGTTTGTCACAAGACTTTTCCTATGTGTAACTCGATATGCTGAATCCGAATATGCTAAAATTGAAAAACTTTGGCAAAATTTTTATCTAAAAACCGCTGAAAATCTGAAGGATTGGGGTTTTTTAAGGTTCTGAGCACCTAAAAAGCTTGGACCAAAAAGAACCTTTTACCGGAGATAGATGAAGACATGCTTTTTCCAACGATGTGCCATTCAAGGCAAAATTTGATGTAGAAAGTGGGGTTTCGAGTCTTGAAACCATTGTATGGAGTTTTTGAGGTTTTTCGGAAATTTCTCACTTTCCAGCCACGTTTTTGGATTAAAAACCTTTCTTTTAGCAAATATATCGCTGAATTCACTTCTTACAACAGTATATCTAGTAGAAAACGCACGTTTTCTTTCTTTTCTCATTTTTTTTGACATTTAATCTAAATCCTAGGGAGCGGCGAACGAACGAAGAAGCTGCTTTGTCTTTCGTTTATTTAAACAAAATGATAAAAAAAAATACTTGTAACTTCTCATGCAAGTTCGTAAAATGTCTTATCGTCGTCAGAATCTGTATGAGGGTAACTGTCGTCGGAGATATCTGAATACAGTCCGGCTTTCATCCGGAGGTTCGTCTCCAGACTCGAGTATTATCACTCTTCGAGCAAGTGCGCATCGCTCTCACGTTCGGTAGACCGGGAATGATCCTCTTCATTGACTTTGTGTCGGCCTTTGATCGGGTTTGACACGATGCCTTGCTAGTTAAACTGGCACGACATCGAGTCAATCCTCGTCTTTGGCTATGGGTCTATAGCTGGTTGAAGGAAGGTCTGTCTATATCTCATTAGGAAATTTACGATCCGCGTCACTTTTGTTGAACTCAAGGTTCAGTCCTTTCGCTGACTTTATTTATTATATTTATTTCTGATCTAGTCAGAGTTTTAGCTGCTCATTCGACTCACTTGTATGCAGTCGATCCCAGCGTATTTTTGTCCGTTCCGTTGGGTACACAGGACCACCATGCTATACGTATTTTGCGGAAGAGCGCACAACAGGCTCTTGATGCTGTACACAGGTATTGTAAAAAGGGGCTTGTCAAACTTAGTGTAAAGAAAACGGAGGTGCTCGTGATCAATACTAAACAGAAGAACTTCCCATTTGAACTGTTTTATAATAATCAAAAACTTTCTTTCATTAAATCATTCCGGTACCTTGGGTACTTAGTGACTACGAGACTTGGCTTTGCGAATCGATCATCTTTCCAATGTCGCTTCTTCTTTTCGAATTGTTTCTCATCTTTTTTGTCGATCTGGAATGTTATCAGTTGAACTTCGTCGTCGAGCTTCTTTTGTATTCGTCTACCGTTTTTTTTTATATGGTTAGCGCCACTTTTTTTCTACTTTACGGATGTACAACAACGAAAGCTCTGCGATTTGTATGCTTTCTATTTGCGACGCGTTTATGGTTATTCACATATGGATTATCATCTATTTTTTTCGCTGACGGGAGAGGGGACTCTTACTGATCGTTTTTCGAGTTATTGGATTAAGTTTGTGTCGAAATTTTCTGCCTTTCCCGATAATGTAGCCTTAGTCGAAACATGGATTATGTATACTAATTTTGAGTTTAATCGAAATTTATATTTAACAAACTTCGGCTTGCGAAAAAACTGTAAATACTTTCGACTTTTAGCCGATAAATATGTACAGGCCGTCTCTTCCTTCGTTATCCTGATTCCTTTATCTTTTAGATGTACAAATCTGTGTAAAAAGTTACAGTGGAAATCTCATGCTTTACTCTACTTATCTATGTCCCTGTAACAACTTACAGAGGTTGCTGCTTCTGTGTTTAAGTTTCTAAATATCTATATAGTTACTTTACCGGTTAGCGCTGATGCCGGCTTTTTGTTTGCTAATAAACAACAACAACATTATGAGTTTTCTGATGATAAGATAGCTGAAATTAATTCAAAAAAGATCGGCTGGTCTGAACAGGTCTATCATATCAAAATTTGATGAATTTTTCTAGAGAAGCGCCTCTCGTTTTTTTAGTAATTTGGAATCAACTCGACGAGTTACGTTGTACGGCGCCAAGATCTCGTCGGAATCCTTTCCATTTTTTGGACCCAATAGCTCTGTTGGAGGTTTTCAGGGTATATTACACTACATTCAGTTGTAGACATCAAGCACTCTACGTTCACTTTTCTTTCCCTTGATTTTATTTTTCTTAAGTGCTCGTATGATGTGTATAGAACTGTATTTCTCTTTATAGAAAAGAACAAAGTTTCTAATTTAATCTAGACTATTAATTATAGTTTTAAAGAGCGAAGTCTTCTTCATATATTCAAATAATAAAGAGTTATCCCCCAAAATAAGAATAGGAGAAATTCGAGATGAAGAAACGATAGTCATGTCCACTTTTGGCTAATTTTGCCCATATGTAATAGACAAAAATCGCATTCAAATGCAAGAGTGTTGAAAAAGAAAATCAAGCGATAGCGGTGTGGGACTAACAGGGGCACTGGAAATAAACAGCATAAATGTTTAACTGAGCAAGAAAATCATTGTTATAAAAATTTTGTCTTATGACAGTATCAGACGAGAGTATTTCTGATTATGTTTTAGTTCATAAATTGCATTTAGTAATAATATTTCTTAACATTGGGTTTACTGATGGATAGCAAAGAATGACAATAACATCAGCTTGTCTAAGCAAGCTGTTGTTTTGTCACTATAACAATATTTATGCCAAAGGTTTAATATAACAATACCTATACAAAAAAAAAGCAAAAAGAAAAACAATTTTCTATCAGTAGATTTACTTTTCCTTTAAATATACTACTATAAATACGATAGTAAAGCGATTTTAAAATCATATATTCAGGACGCCCGTCAGACGCCGTAAATTAAAACGATTTCAAAATGAACATTTATTTGGCTGTAATTGCTTTATGTGTGACTAAGACAAACAACAAAATTCTCTTCCAATGAATCTGGTTCGGACGCTCTTTTACCATAGTGAGAGTTAATATTTAATCTTACTCTGAGCTGTTGATGTATTCAGACGTTGAAATAATTGACTATTGAGTGCAGAAAATCGACTTGTTGCACTGGTGGGCCTTTGAAACCTAGAAGAAAAAAGAGTAAGATGAATGAGTTGTCTATGTAAGAATTATCCATTTATCTACCATTGTTAGTTAATTAATTCATTGGAAGAGAATTTTGTTGTTTGTCTCACGACTGTGCGATGATAATGTATTTAAATTGATATCTATTTTACCACTTAAATTACTCCACATGTTCTAAATAATGACAAAAAGAAGATTTATCAGATACGATGTATGTACAATTTTACACACAATTCATTCGTATTGTTATTATCTGCGAGCAATCCTAATTTGAAAAAAGTAGTGAAAAGAGCATTAGAATCATAGGATAGAACCAAAAGAAAATTAGACTTGTTTTCTTATAGCTTCTTGAGTTTGTTGAACAGTCAGGTAGGTATTATTCTTGAATACAGCCTGAAAATTAGTATTCAATATTTCGAAATCAATTGGAAAGACTAAGAAGTACAAATCAAATTATTACTGCACAGATTTGCATCGATTTAATCTCATCCAAGACAGATAAGTTCACTTTTTATTGGTAGCAAGATGTGAAAACTATAATCATTCGGTGTGACAATTCAAAGCGAAGTCGAAGGTAGTACATTCGTTTCACTACCTCAGTTTCTGATCAGTTAACGAAATGCTTTTACAAGAGCATCGATGAATGCCCCATGAATGCAACTCGATCGGATGAAATTTAAGGGGGATCGTAATGTGGTCTAATGAAGCCCGGTAGCAAAAAAAATAGTTTTCGAGATAAAACACATTTTGTACATAGGCCATGTTTTTTAGGGCATATGCCGCGATGCTTATAACTCCACAAAAATTCACCGAAATATTCTGGGAGACATCTCTTGTGAAGAAAACACTTTCTTTTATCAGATTATGTGTAAGAAAAATTTTGAATGTACAGAAAAGCAGAAAAAGGTTTATGAAACTAAAAAATTGAGTTTTTTTAGACTTTGGAGAAAATACTTAAAAAATTCATAACTTTTTGAAGAAAGGTCGTGGAGTGCTGGTAGTGGTCTCATTTTGTAGTCAACACTTTCTTCTATATTAGGCTATGCTCAGCTCAAAATTCGAAATTTTTTCAAAAAAGAGGCAGATACTTTTAAGTGAACAAGATTGGTATGCTGTCTTATAAATACAACTCACTTATAAAAAAACAGTGTCATATACACTCGATTTTTGACTAGATTATGTTGATCGATTCTACTGTAGCTGAAATTTATTTAGTATTTCAAAAGAAGATGTTATTCTTCAGCAGTACACTTGAGAAATGTCTAAAATAGTTTAACATGCGAGTTTAACATTAGTTTGATATTCCCCATCCCAATTTCCAGCTGGATAATAATTTGCAACACAATATGCTTTTGATTTATCTGATGTATAAGCACAGCCAGCACCGATTTCTTCCGAATCTTTCCAGACGACCTGTGTAAAATGTCCAGTTGAGTCAGAAAAACCAGGTGTCGTATAATCCTTAATTTCATTGTACCAGGAATCTGTTACTTGTGTACCTGAAAAGTTAAACATTCAACTTATAACAAAAACAAATCAAACATTTCGAGGTTTTTCCAAGAGTAATTAATCTACTCTTGACAAGAATAAAACTGCGTAGCCGCATAACCGGTTAACTCAACCCTAAATTCACTATCTATGGTTGGGAGGATTATGCGCATAATTCTTATACGAGGATAATGAGTTACGTTTTCTAGTGCTATCAAGAACGTCTAGACAAATTATTCGAGTTTACAAAATCGTATTTGAAGAGTGCAGAACTTTGTCGAAATCTCCTTCTGGTGTACAGAGACACTCTCCTTTTGAAATATCTGTTCGTCGACTCGTTCGAAGTAAAAAATAAAACAACTCTAGTCTATAACACTTTCAAAAATTATGTTAAATTCTGACATCACAGATGCCTCACAAACAGTAAGAAATTACAAAGAATTCATGTGAAAAGCAAAATACTGTCCGTTTCTCATCACAGTGCTTACAATACACTGGGGAAAAGTTGTTAGATTGGATAAATCTGAAAAGGAGAATAATTTCATGAAATGAACCTTTTTTTTCTAATTCCTTTTAGCATGAAATTACAAAACTCAGTAAAGCTAAATGTCTTATTTTATTCGCAAAGAATGAATAATCAAACATATTCTATAAGTTGGAAAATTGTTTTATAAGAGTATAGTATTTATATCAAGATACTTACCATCTACAGCTGTTCCTGAACCTCCCATCATCCATAAATTTTCTCCTAAAGGTTGATCCTTGTAGGTAGGATTATCACTATGTTCAAATGTATCTGTATCAGCTAAGTGTTGAGCATAAGCTTGTGCTATTTTATTTATGTCATCATTGAGTTTTAAATTAGGTGCACAATGTTGTTGACGATATTCATTATGTTTATTCAATATTTGTTGACGTAGTGTTTGAGCATTATCAGCCAGTACTAGAGTGACAAAGAGTTTTAAAAATATTGGAATACTAGTTAAAAAAAGTTGTACGAACCATTAAAAAAACATAAAGCAATTACGGCCAAATAAATGTTCATTTTGAAATCGTTTTAATTTACGGCGTCTGACGGGCGTCCTGAATATATGATTTTAAAATCGCTTTACTATCGTATTTATAGTAGTATATTTAAAGGAAAAGTAAATCTACTGATAGAAAATTGTTTTTTTTTTTGCATTTTTTTTTTGTATAGGTATTGTTATATTAAACCTTTGGCATAAATATTGTTATAGTGACAAAACAACAGCTTGCTTAGACAAGCTGATGTTATTGTCATTCTTTGTTATCCATCAATAACCCTAATATTAAGAAATATTATTAATAACAGAATTTATGAACTGAAACGTATATGAAAATAAAAAACGAGCAATTAGTTTTGATAATGATTCTTGTATGTAGTCAGCACCAGATTCGTTCTACGATTTTTTTTGTGCAAACGAAGATCAATTGGTCGAAGCAGAGTTTGATGAGCTCTACAAAATGGTATATATTATTTTGAACTATATAATTCATCTTGAAATAAAACGAACTAACGCTCAGAAAAACTTAAAAATACATCAGTTATCACACAAAAAACTAACTTTTTCAGTAAAAGGTACTTTAACTTGATCCAAAGCTTAAAAGCACATTGTCAGATAGAAATCATAAAGATGCATCCAATTGAGTCTTTTGTACACGTTTATCTCGGCGCAAGCATCGGCGTTGTTCGGGGACTGGTTAAATTTGTGGCACTCAACAAGAACAATATAAGCTGTGCCTAATTAATAAGCGTAAGAGGGAGAAAAAATATACATTAGACTGGAAATCACAAGCCCAAAAATGAGCACATCAAAACTAACTAGCTTAAGCCCCCCATGCCCACAGTGTGCATTTTTCCATAGGTCAGGCGAACATTTGTTATAGAAGCAGTCTGAAAGTCTATAAACACTTATTTTATAGGTTATCAGATATGGTCTTTCCAATGGTGTGTTTTACAAAGTTTAGACATCGCTTTGAGTCGAATCGGGCTTTCGGAAACTTTTGGAACTTTATTTTATTGAAGTCATGTTTTGGAAACACTGTTCAGTTGGAAAAACGCTTTTTCCGACGTTGCAATTCACATTCAATGAAATTTCTTTTTGATCTTGTAGCTGAACCTGCGCTGAATTCGAATACGAACGTTTTAGATCTTCAATTTCGCTTTATCGTGTATAAAAGTTCTCGTGTAATTCTTATTTCACGTCTATTTTACTTTAATGTTTTTTCCGAAAGTTCGTCACTTGAAACCAAAAGATAGCCCATATATCGAAGTATATTGGGCACTATTCGAATTTTGAAAAACCTTACCTGCGATTTTTTGCCAAATGTCCGCCTAGATGAGCACTGTGCTCCCCTTTTTTTAATATACTTCACGCTAGATAGATCGGGTTCGTTTTATTTTAAACTAGACACCTGACTACATGGACTGACCGCCGCCGATTATTCAGTTAAGCCTTTGTTCGTTTTGTAGACAATCAACAACCTCCAAAATCCGAGAAACCCTTCCTGATTTTCTAGAAATCATCAGTTTGATAAAAAAACTAATTACATGAGCTGACCTACGCCGATTTTTTAATTCGATCTTAGTTTTTTATCAAGCTGATGATTTCTAGGAAATCAGGAAGCGTTTCTCGGATTTTGGAGGTTGTTGATTGTCTACAAAACGAACAAAGGCTTAACTGAATAATCGGCGGCGGTCATTTCACGTAGTTAGATGTCTAGTTTAAAAGAAAACGAACCCGATCTATCTAGCTTGAAGTATACTAAAAAATTTTGGGAAATACTTCAGGTGTAACTTCCATGTAGAGAAAACGCTGTATCATACGATGTATATAATGCTCAGTTTTAGGACTTGGAGGAAAATGCCTGTAACTTTTTGACGCAAGGTCATACAGAGTTGTGCGACGTCTTATTTTTTTATCAGAAACGTTTGCTCTACAATCTATGCATTCAGAAAAAACTTAATTGTATGAGTATCGAGGAAAAAACTATTGTTTGAAGATCCGATTTTTCGGCATTCCTAGAAAACTTGCTCGAAAGCGGCGAAGAATCACTTCTGTAATCGTTGGTTCTTGATCTCAGTTTAGGATTTATAGAATGAGCGGTCTAATACGACCTGCCATTCACCTCCGTATCGTGGAAAACGAGAAGAATTTTCCCCCAAAACTTCATCAGACTCATTTTATCCATGAACACGTTTTTACTCATTTATATGCATTGCGTGAGAAGTTCCAGTAAAAGTCTGAAGGGCTAGAAAGATAAACTTTAGTTGGAAACGCTGTTACATTCTAAAAATATAGAAACATTACTTTTCTTTCTATCGCCTAGTCATTTGTAAAAACAATAATATTTTTACACTTTATATGTTTATGCAGATACAACAAGGAAGCTACATACAAGACAATTCTAAATGTTGTATTATAGCTATATCGACCTAAGCCAACGGAATAGTCTTATATTTAATATCAAATCGTTGCATATAATCACTTAAAAATGCTAATAAGTGCTCATGGACGTATTTTTTCGTTGGAAACGAGTCTTCTCCCTCACTCATCCTTCGTATCAGGAATGATATCTTGACGTCTGAACCGAACGGCAGCGTAAGCTGGTTGATGTCTACTTAACTGAACATTTACACTGGAAGTGCCACATAAAACAGACTGCATGATCATGTAAAAAGATGCTACACGCAATGAAGCGAACTTTTTCCCCTTCTATTCAAAACTTGTGTTTTACCAAATATGGACAACAGCTGTTCTGTCTGTGACAATATTTATCCCATGCAATTTGAGCTATTAGAAGTAATCAAAAGTTTTCTCGCTAAAAAACTTCGATCAGAACTAAACCAGTACAATCATCTTTTTTTCGATGAATCATCAGCGATTAGAACAGTCTTTTACTTACTTGAGAATCAGTCAGTCCGTCGTCATGCTTTCTGGTCCGATCGAACAAGATGTATTGCCCTAACAAGCAATCTGGTCCGATCGGACAAGGAGTATCTCACCCGTTTTGACAAGATTTATACACTTTTCTTTTAACCTATTAGCGCATAAATCAAAACTATAGCGCATGTAGATGCGTATTCCACGTAATAGAGCGGTAAATCAGGATTACTTCGCTTGATCAGGCAAACTTGCCCGTCCAAGATTGCAACATCAAACAAAAACAGAACAAAAGATTGCCTGGTCGGTCAAGATATCTTATCCAAACGGACAATATTAATCGAGCCTGAACGAGCAGTATTATCAAATCGGGCAAGATAAATTGCGCAAAATTGAGCTACATTTGTTATTCGTCTCTGTCATAAAAGAGAAAGAAGGCTGAACACTTAACTTTGGTATATGGTGAATAATCAGTGCACGAGGGGTAGAATGAACAGTCCCCGCTCATTAGACGACTGATGATTCTCGAGATCAAATCTTGCCCCAGAAATTTTATTATCTGTTCTAAATGTTATCTTGTGTTCAAGTGTGTGTGTGTGTGAGAAATTTCAATCATTTTTTCATTCTAAACTAAGACATTTGTTAAATTAATCAGACTTTGTTTCGTTAATATTGTTTTTTCGAATGGAATATACACTAACTTTATCAGATAAAAATTTATCATAGCATTTCTAACCTTTTTTCCGCATTTTGAACGAATCTTGGCGGTCAACATGTTAAATTTTCCCGAACATCTCGAAAATACGACCAAAAACAGTTTTTCTTCTGGAACTTTTTTCTAATTGAACTTTTTATGCTCATTCATATATATTCTGAAAGAGCGTTGAGAAATGAACAAAACCAGGTAAATGCGAAATCTAGAACATGTTCCTAGTTCGAGTTTTAGAGTCAGTCACTTTTTCAAAGACCTATTTTGGGCCGATATAAAGATGTAATTCATTTTCATACCAATATTGTGTCACGCAGCTTGTGTTTATATTCAAAAGATGCGTCTTTGAACACTGATTCCAGCCATATATAAACATCGGCAAAACTCGCCTGGCTGGGAGGGAAAAGATTAAAATGAAGTTTTTACCATCACTGAAAACTAGCATTTTTTGACCATTTTTTCGATCGGATTTTTTTCTATTATGACTTTAACGCAGTTTTTTCTGCCAGATTTTGAAAGAGCAATAAGAAATTAAATGGAAGGGTGAAATTCGGGCCACTATCATGAATTTCACGGTTTGGAGAACAGAGGCGCTCTTTCACAGTTCTTTACTGTTTTGATCATTTCATTAAAAATAAGGAAAGAAACGTAGAAAAACTTGAAACAAAACATGAAATCAGTCCTTTGAGTCCTCCTCCTCACTGTTATCGTCGCTAGGTATATCGAAAGCCTTTCATCGTCGCTTTGTTCCATATCTGAATAAACATTGCTGTCGTTGACAATATCCATAAATCAATCATTTGACTGTGGCTTCGAAGACAAATCAGTCTCTGTTTGGTTGACGCCCATATGCCATAACAGAGCAGTAACATGAGAACAACAACCGACATTTCGGCTATCCGTAACACAGAAATAATACCAACTCGTTATAGGTTGCTCTTCCTTACTATCAAATTGAACTGTCGTTTTATGTGTTTCACTTCTTGCAAAACGTGACTTAACGACTGCACGAACCAAATCATCTGCGTGATTGCAGACTTGAATAGTGAATTGGTATTCGTCTTCGTCAAAGATGGATGGCTTCACGTGATTTTCGACGTAATCTTTCGCATTTTTTCTCTGATAAACACCTAAAAACAAGAGCTTGACCTTAGACGTGAAAGCGGTGAAAAACCAAGTTGTTTTCAGTGAAAAAAATCTTAAATATATGATTTCATTTAGCTTTTTTGATACTTGTCACTAGACTGCATCTCGAACAAACTCGGAAGTTTTATTTCTGCGTCTACTAGTAGTACGATAAAAGGACTGAGCTCTGTGTTTTCTGGTACTTTAATATAAACTCACCGATTGTTAGAGCACGTAAATCGTCTTCTGTTATCTGAGGAAATGAGGCATATTTAGCATCACATGTAGACCATTTAGAATGGCTCTTAGACGCTTCCATTTCTTCTAATCGTTTTTGCAATTCATTGTCTGACGAGGGAACCTTTCGAGGTGATTAGAAGCTTTTTGATCGACATCTAGTGGGTTATAGATTATCAACCATGCTGATTCCGAATATGATCATGGGACTGGCCCATAGCTCTTCGAAGATCCAGTCTTCTGGAAAACCAGTTTTTCAGAAATCCCAAAAAATAACCCACGCCTTTCTTAATAATGCAGGATTGTAACGCGCAAATTTCTGATTAAAATGATACATCCTCC
>CAJNOQ010006425.1:0-13648 GCA_905250885.1 Didymodactylos carnosus
CAACATTCGATTGGGAAGTATTTAATTGATCTGGCATTGTTGGATTATCATTGTATGAACTATAAACCATCGTTAATTGCTGCATCAGCCACATACATTGCACGGTATTTGTTGACATACAAAGCAACCCTTCTTCTTAAAGCATCATCGAAAACAAATATAGGCGAATATAGTTTGTTGTTTAAAAAGTATGAGCATGAGAATTTATCGAATGCAAGTGCATTTTGTGTCAAACAACAAAACCTAATTAAAAAACTGGTAAATAGCTGTCAGTAAGAGACAATGATGTTTTTTTCTGGTAAAATAAGATGACTTTTTTATTGTTTTTTTCTTTAATGTTCTGTCTGCCATACCGGTATATTCAATGTAGTATTTCACCTTTTGTATGTACAATTAGATTGATTCATTTACGTTTAAATAACGTTGTTACTGTTTTTTCGGATTCAAATAACATGATTTATCGAAGTCAGATGAAGTATGTGTTGTTTACATAATATCATTTTATGGGCAGATACCACTTTTACTCTTTCTTATTCTTAATTTTATTAATTGTACATTATTTGTATGTGTTTGTTCTCTACTTTCTTGTTATTTGTGTGTGAGTGCGTCTTTATTATAAACTTTATCTATTAGAATGCTTATTTTTTTGGACCTTAAACTTTTTTTAATTGAAATTTGTCTTACTTTATTTGAATGTCTGTCTTTTATATGCGAGATAAAGTAAATGCTATGCATCTTGGCATCCAAAAGAAAAAAGATTTTGAAGCTGTACAAATCCCATTGTACAGAAGAAACTTGCCTGTCTAAAATGAACAACAAGTTTTACGAGTTAAACGCAAAGTTAGTCGCTCTCAAAGATCAAATATTGTCTGATTTATAGAATTGTTGATAAAAAAGATTCGAACTAAGGTTACTACTGACTTGAGTGATAAAAAAAGAACAGCAATGAATAACAGTTTCTTAAGACTGTCTTCTTCTTTTAATTCAGGTTCCTAATTATCTACATCTAATTTTAATATTGCTCTTTGATATTGTTTGATCTTCACAAACCAATTATGGACAATTCGCGTCCTAGATTAACTGATTTTTTTCTTTTGGATGTAACGAAAAAATGAGTACATCTCTAGTTATCTCAGACTGTATACAACGCACCATAGATAGTATTTGAAAAAATAAATAGCAAATAGCAATGTCATTATATTTACTATTAGAAATATGCACTATGTTTTAATGAAAAATTGTTTTGAGTCCAAAAAAGAGAAGAATGAAGTGTTTGGTATTCATTCAATATTGCAAAAATAGAAAGGCAAGAGACTTTCGAACTATTCATCCAACATTTAAGTTTTAAAGTCCAACATTTCATTTCTTATGTGCTCCTCACATTATGGCGTCAAAGTGCATTCGTTCTCAAATTTAGAGCAGTCGGCTAACAAACTAATGGTGTGTCTCATATGTAACGACAACGCCTCCTTTTCTCTCTATGTTACATATTCTCTACACTTTTTTTTATTCAGATCACATCTCCAACGCGTGTCTTATGTCAAATTTCTCGTACACCAATGTACACATCTCACAGAATGAAGAAAAAAAATGGGTGTGTTATACCATACGTTTTTCGTTTAGTTGGATGTATGACCGACAACATGAATAAAGGATGAATAAGGAAATTTTTTCTTTTTCCTTTTCTAACGATGTCAAACTGTGTAAAAATAAGAAGTGTGTCTATGTGCGTGATCAATGCATGGTACAAGTTCCACCACATATAGACCGTATGATGCAACTACACAAGGCAAATTATATTGCTTTTATACCTGTTTTTCTCTTTTACAGTTCATATGTACATAAACACAATCTCTTGATCATCAACTACTACAAAAGTGATTCAGCTTTCATCTAAAAGGCTAAATTGTATTATACCATTGCATTTCATATATAATTATATGAACAAACCTTTTCGTGAATAAATATGTTTTGTGTCGAAGAGCCAAGGATAATTTCACATTCTCGTTGCGGAGTATCAAATATAAATAATCCTAAAGAATCGGTAGGTGTTTCGAATGACGAATATAGGCGTATTTTGAATTTAAATATTTTTTATTATTGTTTGTAGCCTGACCGTGCATTACAAGCAGCAGAACTCTTAATTTGGTTTAGTGAAAATAATTTAAACAACAACAACACTCAAGAAATAACAGATTGTTCTCAGAAAAATGATATATTTCAAAAACCAAAAAAACCACATCCAAAATTTAGACGGGTATGTTGGAATCTATTTCAAATATCAATTCCGCCGTGAAATCATTCATTAATGATCTCTCAATTTTTTTAGTATATAACCAATGATCGAGTATCACCATCGTTTAACAAGTTCTTTTCATCATCTTCGGATTCTGATTCAACTGTTCCTAATACGTCACGATCATCACCGCCCATCAATTCATTATTTTATCAAATTCCATTGACAAATCGATCGGATATCGCAGATCCTGTCCTTCTACACCAACAACAGCCACAAACTCTATCAACTGATCTGTCATATTCACCGTGTAGTACAAGACAATCTTTATCATTTTCATCATCCAGTCCACCAATTGACAGTGATAGTGATTTTTATTCTCGTCATACTGATGACAATTCATGTTCATCATTATCATGTTCTTCGTTATCTCCGACATCTGTTTCTTCCGAACAGTCTTCTGACGATTGCCATATTTTATACATTCAAGTGAATGGTCAATATATTCCAATTGCAAAAACAACATTTCCTCTTCAGACAAAAACCTTTTTACAATCAACAAATAGTACTCAATCACAATCTCCAGTACCATCGAATAGTAATCAAACGGATGATAACATTACGGAACCTCTAGTCTCACCAATACAACTTTCGCAATCTGTTCCTTCGACAACAAAGCCAACAAAACAATCATTAGATAGAAAGAAAAATTATGTATGTTCACATAATGGATGTAAAAAAGCTTATTATAAAAGTTCACATTTGAAAGCGCATATTCGATTACATACCGGTAAGCTATGTTTTGGGATAAATTATTTCGTGTTAGAGAAGTAGCGTAAGAAAACATAAATATGTCGAATCAGACTTACTCTAGACTATTTTCCGAAACTGATAGGGTACGCACCTGTTGTTTCAAGGAAATATTTAAGGTTTTTATTAATTTGAGGGTATATCTACTCTTTTTGTCCTCAGGTATCATTCGTCTATGATATTCAAATCTTGTCTAGTATTATTGAAAACGAGACGAACACCGTTCGTACGTTTCAGTACAATGACATCTTTCTACAAAATACACGATGACAATTTTTTCGTTCTTTGTAACCAAATAGTTACAAATATTATTTCTAATGTATATATTTAAATGACGCATCGAAGACGAAGTGGAAGAAAAAAAAAACAGAGGTGCGCATTCTTATCATATATTTACAACCTAAATTGTGAATAATGTTGTTCAGTATAGTATTTTTTATCCACTTTTGAGAACGGAAAAATATACTGTCTCTATATTTCACCTTACTCAGACACATGAAAAAAAGAGAACTAAAAGAGCAAATTGAGTTAAATCATATGCATAGCCGAAATTACAAAATGTTATCTGTCATCATAAATAAATGTCAATGAGTGCATTTAATAATTGAAGAAAAAACAGAAAAGAATACATGTTATTCAAGAACACGTCATATTTTCTCTTTGGAAAATGTCAAAAGTCACGTGTTACGTCACGTCACGTTGATCGCGCATTTATTTGTCTAAAATATTTTCAGTGAATGAAGTAAAAAACAAACACAATAAAACAACTTTTTTTTCTTCCTTTTAACATTATACTTTTAGCAATTGTGTTTAAAAATAGCTAACATTGAGATAAAAATAGAAGTTGTAAGTTTTTTTTCATATATACTTCCACGTCACAGTGTTTAGTCATCCTTGTAAAATGTCGCTGCGGTTACAGTTTTGAGTAATTAAAATCTTCGTACTCATGATGTAGCACATGTTTTTGAATTTTGTAGTTATAAGGTTATTTTTGATATTCTAAAATGTTGTATGTTTTCATTTTAGGTGAAAAACCGTTCCGTTGTGCATGGGTAAATTGTCATAAAACATTTGCACGTTCTGATGAATTATCTCGTCATCGTCGAACTCATACGGGTGAAAAAAATCATGTTTGTACAATATGTCAAAAAGCTTTTATGCGTAGTGACCATTTAGCCAAACATCATAAACGTCATTCAACTTCATTAACACTCAGTAATCATCAACGACAAAACTACGATATGAAAAAATCAACTTCATTAACAGAAGAGACCAATGCACTTGAATTGTGAAAATAATTGTTATTGTTTTTTTTCATATAAAATGTAAATAGTTCTAGTCATGATAAATGTATGCTTTTTTTGTTCTCTAAAAAAGAACAATTTTTTTTTTTATTTTATTGTTGTAGAATAGCTGATAACTTACATTCTGTTACTATTACTCTTTTATTATAAAAATTAACGAAATTGACTTATTTTATATTATTTTCCTTTTAATAAGGAACATAAAAAAAATTATTTTTGTATTAGTAAATAACAGAATATGTTGGTTATGTTGGTAGCGTTTTTTATGGGTCATTTAGAATATTCAACTAAGTTGAGAAAATTTTAAGTCTATATACATAAAAATATGTAATGTTAACGTTATTATTGTTTTTATACAGTATTCATACAAGTAACCAGATGATCTTAATAAAAGTAATAAAAAATAGACATTATTATTTATATAGTGTATGATCACCAATATCCATTAGCGCGTACTCATATTACACTAGAATACGATCGAAAAATAATTTCTTCTCCATATATCTTCGGAAATTATTGGTGAAGAAGAGTCGATTACTTAATTAGGTCAATAATAAAAGATTATTAGATAACGTTCAAATATGCGTAGTTTACACCAAAGGTGGTACATCGGGATCATCAATGAAGTCTGTTGAATTTTCTCTATCTATATTTCCTGTTTTCTTTTGTTGAACACGATTCGTTCGTTTAAGATTATTTTGTGCTACAATTTGGCTATAATCGACTTTTTTTGTTCCAATCTCCAAATAATTATTATTGCTGATTCTAACAAGAAAAAAAAAGAAAAACTTGAAGATAATCTAATTCAAGTGAGCATCTGAATAAAAGCATCATACTTTTCATTTGATTTTTCTTCTTTGTCGGCTAATCTATTTGATTGAGTTATTTTTGTTATTGTTGGTAACGTTGAAGATGAAGATTTATTCGTCTTAACAAAAAAAAATATTTAGAACATTCGATAGGAATTGAATTAGAGAATCAAATTATATTCTTACTTTAGGCATTTTAATCATAAGATGACCAGTTGTTTGAGAACGTTTGGCGTCGGCTAATGATGCATTTACTTCTTCGGGCAATGCCAGTTGCAAAACCTAAAACAAGAAAATGAGTCACTAATACAATGGAAGTATTTAACTTTTTAAATAGAATAAAACTCTTTCTTGAAGTTTCTATGCTTTCTATTGAGTATAAATTGAAATTGATTTACTTCTACCGATAATTAGTAGAATATGTTATACCTTTCCTTTAATTGTCACTCGAACATAATTCGGTTGGACATCAACATCGATCAATGATGTGTCCATATGACGATAAACTGATACATCGAGCATAATACAATCATCATCATCATCTAACATTTTAAAATCCACTCTAGATAAAAATGAAGAACATCTTCATGCTCTGCTGTAATTTTAGGGGATAAGTTAACATACTTAGGTTCATTACAATTTAAAATACGTCCATCTTCGCCGATATATTGACGTGGTTGTTTTGTTTCAGTTTTTTTCCTACCAAAATTTAAAGATTTATAGGTTCAATTCCTTTTTGAAGGTAGTACATACTCTTTATCATTGTGGTCACGATTTTTTTTCAGTTTTTCATGTGATTCAATTCGAGATTCGGGCGTATATTCTGTATGTCGATTCCAAAAACTAAAATTAATAAATATCATCTGAATGTGCATGATTTATCAATATAATACATACTCTTGATCATCTGAGTTTTCTGACAATTTTTGTTCTGACACTTTTTTATATTCAGCCTTTTGTTTTTCCTAAAACAAGAGAAACAAAATAAAAATAAGAAAACCTTCGAATGAGGATTGTCCTACTCTCTGTAATTGAAATTCTTTCTCTCGTTCAAGAATACGTTTCGATATTTTATCATAATTCTAAATAAAAGTCGATTTTCAAAACAATCATCGATATTTTCAACCAATAATTTGTTTTACCTGTAAAGCCAATATTCGTTCTGTTTTCGTAATTTCAACTCCATCCAAACTCTACGTAAACAAAAAGAATAAATTTTCTTCTAATAAAATGATCATCAACAGAAATAAGCTATTCAATGCCGGACTGTTTGTAAGATCAGTCAGATACAATTTGAATAAATACTAACACAAATTTGTGGTAAAGTGGCAACAACATATTGACGATAGTTTTCATAGTCTGTGCATGGATTACCAGTCAAATACCTAGGATAGAGACGAACAGACTCAGACTGTGACTAGCACGAGTACTACTTTATTCTCATCATTTCCTGATCAATTACCTACAATTCTTTCAAGTTGTTATTATCTCGCAAATTTTCTACACTTGTTAATAAACCAATAAAGTTCACAGTTAAATCAAGTTTATTCAATGATTCACATCCTGAAAACAAAACATTATTTATATCAAATAATCATGCAACAAACACGTTTGAATATGAAAAATACCTTCTAAGTTTTCGATTACTTCGATATTATTCAATGCTAAGTTTAAATATTCAAGTTTTTTTAGACGGTTAACATTTTCTACAACAATAATAACTTTCATGCTACAAAGACAACTGTAGATATTCATAAAAAAACTCACCAATTTTTGGAATTAAATTGCTTTGAAGATATAGAATTTTTAATTCTCGACACCATTTATCAAGAAACTCAATTCTACAAAGTATTACATAACAAAGGTAAATATCTTGGAAGAGACAGTAGTGTTGTCAATCATCTTACTTTTCGATGTCCTGTTGATGTAAAGATACTTCTTCCAATGAAAACAATTCACCTTCATTATGTTCAGCTCTTTTACGAATTAAATTCTCTGTAACTATAACAAATAATAAAACATTAGTTCAAATTTTATCCTTAAGATAAACGTCAGAATCTTCTTGCCACCTTTTTGAGAAAGATAGATAAGAAGTTTTCAATTGTTTTTCTGACAAAAGATTCACAGTTGTAAAAAGCGTGTGATAACTGTAAAATTCCCATACTCACTAAAAACCATGATATTATAATTGTATTTAATGTTTAATCTCTTAATGAATTGAATGAATTAATCAAAAGTCAAGGAAAAAAATTGAAACGAAGACGTTTATAGGCTACCATAACGAACACTCTTCGTATTTATTGTCAAACACAGACCTCTGCTGAACTCGAATCACAATGTAAGGACGATAGATGTCGCTATATAAATATAGGAGAAAACCCCAGTGATGAGAAGCTAGAATGAATATGATGTCAATATCTTCTATATATGTACACAATTATTTTCATTTTAGCGTGATGTTGAACAATAAAAGGTGATAAATACTAATAGCGTAGCGAAGAGATGGAGCCTAGCGAGCCCAAGTTCAGGTCTACGCGTTAATTTACACTGGAAAATATAGAAGAAAACATCAACATCAACAACATTTGTTCGTTTGCACCTCTCTACCTAGCTCTTGTGAAGCGAGGTAACTTTGAGCACTGTGCATACTATTAAAAAATGTTGACGGAAACTGAAAAATGTTCGTAAATAATAAATGGATATTAATTTTCAGATGGCAGTCAAATAATACGCAGGACCGAAGTACAGAATGAAAGAAGAAACAATTTGTTTGGGGAAAAAACTTTTTTTGATCCGTTGAAAAAAAATTGAATCTTCGAAAAATCCTGGTTGTGCAACTGGTGAATTCCGTCTAATTAGTTTTACAATATTTTTTTATTAAAACATAGTCTATAAATGTGAATAAAAACACAAATAAAAAAACAATTATGCCTTCTTTGTATCACAAAAAACCTAAAAAAAAAAAGTCAACAGTTTCGAATAACTAACATTTATTTTACTGAGAAAAAACCACACAAAAAATCGTATATGTTAATAAGTTAAAGTTAAACTATATTTGATCGTAATATTAAAAAAAAGAAAGTAAAACATCTATATATTATTCGAATTGAATTATTTATTTAGAGGTACGTCGTTGAATTATGCAACTGTTCTAACTCTAAGAGAAAGAAGAAGAAAAAAATGCGTATTATAAAATTTTAACTTTTTGATTCTGTGTAGTATACGGAAAAATAAAACACACATCAATCAAAGAAAACAATTGAAGGATAGTAAATTTTTGACTTAAAAAATGTTTTGTACTACTATTGTATGTAGAATAGATTTATATATATTCAAACAGTAGAGTCAACACCGGAGAAATGCTAGCGTTATTAGAAAATGATTCAGTACAAAATTTTGAGATAAAAAATGCATAATTTTTGCGTTTTAAACACCTATTCATCTCTTTTTTTACAATATTATATTCATATATATAATGGATTATGTTTCTACTGGCATAGTGCGATCAAAACTAACTTAATTAAAGTTTTATTCACAGACAAAAAGAGATATGAAAATTGTTCTGTAAAAATATTTGTAAGTATAAATTAAAATCGTATTACTTTATCTATCGAAATTGGGAAGACAACAAATCATCCCGTCATGAAAATGTCGTAGGTTTATTTCAACTAGATGAAGCGGATCTGACGAAAAGAATTTATTGTCAAGATTTTTCTTGGGATCATTTCATCCTTCGTCTACAACCAACATTGGTTTAACTATTGATAAATATAATTCATATGAAGCATTTATGATGCCCCAACTAATCAATGAACGCACAACTAAATATAAAAATGAGATAATAAAAGTGAAATATCTATATAAAAACAATAACTTACAATTCCATTTAGCACCTCTATAGAATTCCTTAACCGATTGTCCTCTTTCATCATATACTGAACGTAACATTTCATACGCGTAAATTTTTCTTCCACCCAATTCGGATTGAATATTATTTTTGATGACATTAATTGGATACGTCAATGTACTCAATACTGCACCTAGTAAACCGCCACTAATAAAATCATACAATGAATTTTTCCATTTTGAATTTGTTTTAGGTAGTTTATTTTTTAATGGTGTCCGAAAAGCAAAAAAAGCAGCATTACTCGTACTATTCCGCAATACAATCAAACTAAATCCACGATAAAACTCTCGAATACCATTAAATTTATACATTTCAGCGAATGCATGAGTGGCTGATGAAAGTGATTTGTTATATTTTGGTGTTTGTAGTAAAACTTGTGTACGTTCGAGTGGACATAAAATAGCTTCAGTAGCACCTGCCAATAGACTTGCAATCGGTTGATGATACCAATGCTCTTCACTTGACCAAGTTTGCATAATACGTAAGTAATGATTATTGGTACCAAACATGATTCCCAACGACATGGTCTTTTGAATCAATGGTAAAGATAAACCTCTGTATAATATAATGAAACCTTCACGTTTCAATTGTTGATAGGCATCAGTAGATGTTAAACCATGAATTTGTTGACGAAATATTAGCTTATTAAGAGGATATGTAAGAAGAGTATTAGTTGCCGAAGCTAAAACACCAGCGATATATTCGGGAGCACGACGTTTGATACGATCTTTTCTTGTACGACTGATGACTTGTTGACGTTGTTGTTGATGAAGATTCATTGGAATGATTCATTTGAAGATCGTGTGGTGATCAACGCTTATTCTGGAAAAAATCTGATGCTTAAGATGGTCAGAAACACATCCATCTATAAAAATAAACAAGTATATGCTATAATCTAAAGCATGATGACTCGTTAAAACATTATATTTTGGATTGCATACAATCATCATAGATCTTCTTTCTGCAAAAGTCGACAATTTATTAATAACAAATTTTTTAAAGATGCATTTCATAAACTTTTTATCCTTACCAGATCTAAAGTCAGGAAGGTCTACATGCATACATGAATAATGTGACTAAAATAATCTGTCGATTTCTATCATTGAACAACGATGTGATAATACACAACAGATAGGCATTTGTTGATATAAAAATGATTCATTTCTTTGTGAGCATTCTGAAAGCATATTTTTAATTGTGTATTTTTAACAAACAAATTTACAAATAAACTGAGAAATAGAAAAGCTTACTTTGTACATGAGATAAAAACGATGACTTCGGTAGTTATTACAGTGTATATAAATAAACAAGATATATATATATATAAAAAAGATGTAAAAAAAAGAAAGAACAAAAGAAGAGAAGGTAAAATGACATGGTAAGACAAATATCGACTAGTTTAAATAAAATTGCATAAAAGTAGATAACTATCTGTAACGTAAAAAATGATTATACATTTGTACAATATCATTTCATTTATATATAGACGGGACATTCATTTATAAAACAGAGAGTTTAACATTCACTTGTTGCTGGTCCCGTACGTTGTTGATAGATTGGAACAGATGCTCTAAAATACAAATAATAATTATACTAGAAAAATGTAACTCGAATAAAATGAGTCAAACATACTGAATAGTTTGTAATGTCATAGGTGTAAGACATTTAATTTGATCAACTGGAATCTCATCCAATGATGTATGACAAAGATATTTATTTAAACAAGCGAAAATTTGTTGATTTAATATTTGAAATTTTCGTATCCGTTCGGTAAATGCTGGTAACGACTAAAAAATGGGAAACAAAAATGAATTAATTCGAAACAAACACAAAATACTAGAAACAAGTCGGTATCAACGATCGATTCTATCTCTCAGAAGCATTAGTGAACTTATTACATATCAAAATTTAATCAATGAACATACCACATTTTTAACTTCATCTTCTTTTTGATCACTTCTGTTAACTTTAAATAAATGATAAGCAAAATCGTATGTTTCAAATCTTCTATGTTGATTTAATAAACGTATTATTGTACAACCGGCAAAATTTAAACCTTCACCAAATAATTGTTCAACATTAAAATCTGTCTCTTTAACTGGTTGACAATAGACAAATTGTATTGCACTCCATACACGATGAAATTCAAATGTATCATCAATATTATTCAATGGACTTGCTGATGATATTGATGTTGATGATGATGATGAATCTGTCCATACTGGATCTTCTAGTAAAAATGTTCGAATACGTTCTAACATTACTTCGAATGTTGTTAGACCAATACACAGCCGTTCACGTGTCAAAAGATCAGCTTCTTCGATTAATTTACCTTGCTAGAATAAATAAAAACAGATGGTATGTTTGCATTCCGGCCATTTCATGTAATTCTGCTATAGTAAAGCTGATTGCATTCCCGTTTTTAGGGAACTTCAAAAGGTTATAACTGTTTAAGAAAAAGTCGTCGAAAGTTGCTCAACATCTCATAAAATGAAGATTCGAAGTTTTTTAAAACTAGATTTAGTAAACTCCTGAAAAGTTTTCGTTCGGATGGTATAGGAAGATAATTGGAATGTACTATTTTGGAAAAAATCAAGTTGAGAAGGCTCTCTTTTCTCCGCTATACCATCCGAACGAAAAGTTTTCAGGGGTTTATTTAAATCCAGTTTCAAAAAACTTTGAATCTTCTTTTTTAATGAGATGTTGAACAACTCTCGACGATTTTTCCTTAAAAAATGATAACGTTTTAAAGTCCCCTAAAAACGGTAATGCAATCACCTTTACGGTAGCAGAGTTACGCGTAGAATGGCTGATTAATTTATCTTCTATTTACTTTTTCATTTCCAAGTTTTTTAACAATTGCCACAATTTGCATGGCAGCATATTTTGCTTCTAATCGACGAATTTTAATTTCAAGTGATTCTCCTTCTAAATGATGACATACAATCCGTAATAAATGAGAAATAATTATTAGTATTTTACTAACCTTTAGCATACGGACGCGGTATCAAATTTTGAAATGGTGCTGCTTGAAGTAGATCTTTCACTTCTTCTTGAGACTTAAATGAAAAAGAAAAACATTAAGACTATGGTCTAACAGTGCTCTTTACTTTGTCATCGACATAGTTTTACTCCTTTTCTAGCTTAAAATATCAAGCTTCCACTTTCAAACATTTTCAATATCATAAGATATCGGTATTTTTCATAAGTCAAACACGTCGAAATGATTTTGATTTATTATTTTAACTTCTTTAAATCGTAACAGTATTTTTGTTTTTGGATAAAAGAACATTCCGTTGTGAAAGTCCTGCCACATGAGAGTTAAGATGACATTATATAACAGTTTCCATTCGAAAAAAAAACATCTAATTAACCTCGCTCTTCTATTCTTTAAACATAACGTTCAAATAAATGTCATTTTTCGCAAAAGATGTCATATAGATTATATCAGCATACTTTAGTGCGTGTCCAATAAGAAGATTAAAGTAAAAATATAAGAGAGAACAAGAATTCGTCATACATAAGTAAATTGATAGACCGTTGGTAATAATGAGTGATCATAATACTCCAAACGTCATACGAGTGTACAAGGATGAGATTCGAAAAGAATAATTTTCTATTAGATTTTTCAGATAAAAGTTCAAAATCTTTCAGGATTTTTAGATAAAAAATTTTAGGAGAGAACTTTTTTCAATGTTTGTATCGATTCTTTTTAAAGGCCATAACCGTATATTTTTTTGCCTTGCTGCATATTTTCACAGATTTACCTGCGAAGGTCTCTGAATCATACGTGAGACACTGTCCCACATTACTATCAGAACAGAAAACAGAATGAGCATAATATAAACAGCAAACACGTGCAGATATACATCATATATGTAGGTCGATTGCATTGCAATTGTACCATTTCAGAAAAAACAAAAATAAAAAAAATCAAATTACGAATAAAAAAATCTGAGTAGTATATTCGATAGATTACTGTTGATTGTCTATGAATATAATAGTTTTTCAACTGTCAGGTAAGTGTCTGTGAAGAACAAGGGAGAGTTCTAGGATAAATCTAAGTCTGAAAGTTTTTGAGAACACATACAAGTGTGATATATCATTCGATAGATCTTGTCAAGACGCATCGATTGGTGTATGAGACAGGGGTAGCGACCCTCAGATTTAAGTACACAGAGAGTAAGCACGTGAAATACATGAACAAAAACAGGTAGTATTTAATAAAATATAATTAATCATTTAGGTATCAGGAAAGATCGCGTTCTAATGTTTGTGTGATTTTAAACTATTTTTTTTCTCATCGTTTAAATCTGGTGTCTGTGGTTCCGACATACGAGTGACACAAAAAAATTCGGAGAGTTTTATTCAAGACAACGTTGCATAGGCATTGACCTGTAGAATCTCAATTGATATACCTTGACGTACCTGTTGCAACAGTTCTCTGGATAGACAAAAATACTACATTATAAGTGTAATGTCAAATTATACATTGACATGTTAACAATATCCAAGATTAAGGGGGGGGGGGGGGGGGGGGGGGGGGGGGTGTTTCGACCCGGTTTTTGGGCCCTTTTTGTCC